>JAVTVY010021402.1:0-90082 GCA_036873755.1 Hanleya hanleyi | reverse complement strand
TGTAGCAAAATTCCTTCACCGTTATGGATAGTCTGTGTTACTGGGTTTTTTTCTGCTTTTATAAAGCTGTTAATTATCCAGATTTAATGATTGACTTAATGATCAGGAAATGGTAAATAACGCAGATATATACTTGTTTTAGCAAAATTCCTTCGGCTATATATAAACTGAGTTTTCTTGACAATCTCAGACCATATTTACAACTAGCACGATGAGTTACGAATATTCAGATAATCTGCCAGGTGAGGCAAAGACAAGATATCAGTCAAAACTCTCGCTAGTCGGTTTGGATAAATGCCCTTACAAGTTACCAGCTGATGTGTGGATAGAAGACATGACGGCTTGGCCAGAAGTTTTGTACGAGGATGTGTTTCATTACCTAGTGAACTTTCCTCGAATACATTCTTCAGAAGCCATGAGGAATTTGAAATCCCTTGAATCTTATAGATTTTTCATTTCTGGATGGGTGGGAATTGTTCATCACCTTACAACCATTCCTATACATTTTGTCAATCCTTGAATATGGATAATTAACAGCTTTATGGGGGGAAAGTAAAACAGATTATCCGTGTTATAAGCCGACCATAACGGTGTTGCCGCTGTGTTAACCCCAGGATTTTGACGGCTGGGTAAGCGACCTGTAGCTCACTGTTGTATGTTATTTAGAGCTGTTTATTACTCTTTCCTGGAGTCTTTACCACACAATTGATCCTTTCAGCTGTTAAATGTTACCTTATTAATAATATCTTATCGATTCCAAACGATTACCAGCCGCAAACGTCGAGGAAATACGAATTAACGGCGAGAAGCGCGGTCTGCCTGGGCTTAGTGAATACGTCGCTATGCTTCACTTTAGCCCACGCGGTAGTTGTCAGGGGCCGCCGCAAAGGCTGCTGGGATACCTCCGTCTTACAGAATGGAATTTTGCCAAACAGTGTCAAGGTAAGAACTGTTTGTAACATAGGCCATACAAAAATGGATAAAGTTAATGGCAAATGGTCTTTCATAATGAGTAGGGTTTAACATATGCAATATTTCAGTTATAATCACAATCGTGACCACATGTGAAAGAGCTGTTCCAGTGCCACTTTTATAACATTTTCCTCACTGAAGTTCCTTGTTGACGGCAGACGTGATATTATATCATCACAGTAACCCAACACCGGGCCAACCAGTCCTTGGTCTATTCTCTTGCTGCTGAGCAAATATCGAGAAAGTAACAGGTTCCAATTTACTGAGCTAATGTAGATTAGTTTTGCATACTACTGCATCAAAACAAAATGCATGAAATTTCAACTTGCTATGATTTTTTGTTATTGAGATATTGTGCAATTCCACGATATCACAGACAAAACTTTCAAAAATAAATTTCAGCTGTGGGCAAAATGATGCATTTATTATTCTGGGTAGGTCCTTCAAAGTTCACAATATAGTGCTGATAAACTCATTTACTGCTTGATTTTGAAAATTTGGCAGTTTTGATGACTACCAAAATTTTCAACCCTTCAAATGTACAAATTTCTCGTACTGTTGATTAGAGTTCATCTGGTTATAACCAGCTGAACCAAAATGGTTTTAAGCTTTTTATTGGAGAAGTGTCATTCTAAAACTGGTGGTTAAAGAAGCATATCTTCGGTGTTGAGTTATTGTAACTTGAGTTACCGAAAAGGGACAGTATTTAGTTTTCAAAGAAAATTATTATTGAAGTTCTTGTTTGCGCAGTTCATTTTTTCTGCCTTTCAGACACACTGAAAGAAACTATAGCAGTGGAATTAATATTTCATTCAAGCATCAATTTTTTTTCATGAAGCTGCTGAACTTCGTAACATGAGTTACCAAAATGGGGTCCTGTAACATGAGCAACCTAGTTGATTCGATTTGCTTGCAATTACTCACAACTCATGAATAATTATTGAAATGTGTATAACCTGACATTCACATCTGTATGCATCTTCCATTTAAGCTTCGAAGCTGTCCGTCAAATATCAACCAAAATCTGGTTCAAACAAGAACTTATTGACTGATGTGATCAAGGGAAACAACTCTGTGGAAATTCATTGAAACACGTAATAACCTGACAGTGCACATCTACAAGATGTAGTGAGTGAGATATGGTCTGGACAAAGAATTACTGACAGGATGAAGGGACATAACTCTGTGAAAATCCATTGAAACATGTAAAGAAATCTGACAGTGCACATCTGTATGGTACTAAGCAGCTTTCATGTAAGTTTTGAAGATGTTCATCACATAGTGAGCAAAGTAGTATAGAGCAAGCATTTAAAGCAATATTTCACCCGGATGTAGAGGTCATTTGGGGAGGATTTGAGGAGGAGAGGTCAAGTGCAGTATAGTTCCGGCAGAATCACCAAAAGCTACCTCCAGCACAGGAGAGTTCCAATTGTTGGAGGGGATGTATTCATCCGCGGTGATGCGGTCTGGCAGCGGTTTTGGCGGTGATTCGGTCGCGGGAAAAAGTAGTCCCTAGATAAAATGGTCCGATGGGGTCGAGTGAGGTATCAAAGTGAAGCATTCGTGAAGGGGCATCTAATGGGCTGGGTGTGGGGTTGAAATATCGGCATTCTGCGCATGCGCGGTGGCCCAAGGGTATAGAAATAGACGTGTTGCGATGTAGGGGAGTCCCTAATGGGCCGATGGAGTTGTATGAGGTATCAATGTGAAGCATTCGTGAAGGGGCATCTGATGGGCTGGGTGTGGGGTTGAATTAGGGTCATTCTGCGCATGTGCGGTGGCCCAAGGGTATGGAAATAAACGTTTTGGAGCTAGGGGAGCCCCTAATGGGCCGATGGGGTCGTATGAGGTATCCATGTGAAGCATTCGTGAAGGGACATCAGATGGGCTGGGTATGGGGTTGAACTATCGGCATTCTGCGCATGCGCGGTGGCCCAAGGGTATGAAAATAGACGTTTTGGGATCTAGGGGAGCCCCTAATGGGCCAATGGAGTTGTATGAGGTATCCATGTGAAGCCTAGGTGAAGGGGCATCTGATGGGTTGGATGTGCGGTAGGAATATCATTCTGCGCATGCGCAGACGCAATGCGGAGCTCTCGTCCAATCAGAAGCGAGTATTTCAAATCCGTCGCAGAGCTCTCGTCCAATCAGAAGCGAGTATTTTGACCCGGTGTATTATGGGACATATCCAAGATGGCGGCACGTATGTTCAAGATGGCGGCACATCCGGTATCGAAAACTGGCCATTTTGTCGGAATGTGGTCACCAAGTGTCGAAAACTGGACCCTGTATGGGTCCCGCTAGACGTTTTGGAGCTAGGGGAGCCACTAGTGGTCCAATGGGGTCGAATGAGGTATCAATGTGAAGCCTATGTGAGGGGATATCTGATGGGCTGGGTGTGGGGTTGACATATCGTCACTCTGCGCATGCGCGGTGGCCAAAGGGTATGGAAATAGACGTTTTGGAGCTAGGTGGGCCACTAGTGGGTCGATGGGATCGAGTGAGGTATCCATGTGAAGCCTAGGTGAGGGAGTTACACTAGGGTGTCGTATCCATTCTGCTGCGCAGGTCACGTGGGTTTGTGACGTCCCTTCCGGGTTTCACCTCCAAACATAGAAGAGTTCCAATGTTGACTTAGACGTCCGTATGTTCAACCTCCGGGGTTTTCCCCGGCCCGGCCCGCCCCGCCCTGCCCCGGCCGCAGCGCGCGCGCGCGGGTTCTCCGGAAGTGCGCGTCATTACCGGCAGTGCGCGAGCCATTCTAGGCCACTGATTGGCTAATACGGTGTTCAAAGCCAGTTTCATGCATTATGCTCATATAACTTATAGTCATAAACTTAATCTATACGTGTTGGACGAGTCTTCACTCACCGTCTTCCTTTACACGCACCTCAATGAAATGCCCGCTCCAAACCTAGACCAAAACACGTACTTGGTCTGTGGGCTGATTTCATTGGCTCTCTATTTTACTATAGTGCGCTTGCATTCTAACATTGATGGGTTACATTTTGGCCCCATCCTACACCACTGATTTCAGTTTGACTGAATCTCCACATTGGGCATTTATGCATTATGAATAAAACACACAAGACAGGGTTTTTTTTTGGTGAGATCTCATTTTGTTTTTTATTCAGTAACAACAACAACGTGAGAACAACCACGTGAAAACTGAAGCCCAGAACAAGGGGCTTGTACATTGAAAGAACTGAAGCCCAGAACAGGGGCTTGTACATTGAAAGAACTGAAGCCCAGAACAGGGGGCTTGTAAACTTAAGCCCAGAACAGGGGGCGTGTGTACATTGAAAGAATTCAAGCCCAGAACGGGACTTGTACATTGAAATGATGGGCGGCCCAGTCATATACGAGTACATCTCGGTCCTCGGCCTTGGGGTACTCGTCAAACATCTGTACGATGGTAGATAAGGTTCTTCCCGGCATCGATGGTACAGGTAAAACAAGCAATATTGTCCGCACACGCTACTGGTCAGGCTTTGCAACGTTTGACTGTTCCAACACCACGTCTCTGTGCCTTGATCCATGAAGTCTGTTAAATCGGGATGGAGGGGTGGCAGGCCGTACGGGTCAAAGTATTCGCCCTGCTGTTCTGTCAAGTACACGGCCACCCAATGTTCACCGGGCCGATCCATCGGGTCCGTGTTGAGAACGTAAGCAGCAGGATACATTCGGTCTAATGGGAACACATCTCGGGCGAACACCCCTTGAAAGACCATACGTGTCTCTGGGTCATTCTCCAGCACGGTGGTTATCTGGTCTGTATCCATGTTAGGTGGGAGAAGTCACACAGCACGTTGCGCGCCTGGTCCACTTGAATGATGTCAAACTCGACGTAGCAGATCACATTGACGGTGCTCCGGAGGGCGCGTTGAAAGTGGATTTCCAACCGTAAATTGCCTTGCTTGGCGAGGGCCAGCTGATGGTCGTTCCGTGTATCCGTTCCCGTAGTCCTCCCGACTGATGAAATTCCCTTCGTCCTGGTTGATTTGACCGGTGGCTGTAAACAGGCTCTGATAGGCTCGAATGAAATTCGCGCGCCCAAAGTTCGGTGTTAAGGCCGTGGCTGGGACCTGTTGTCCATCCACATGCAGGGCCACAAAATTGATGCCGAAATGTTTAAAGTCAAACAGGTTCTCTGGGTAGGCTCCACTGAAACTGGTATTTTTCACACAGGCCAGGATCAATCGCTTGGGTAGTTCCCCCAGGAACAGGTTTTCTTTGTTGGCGCTCATGTTTCCAGCAGACACAGAGAACACTTTGGTTTGTACACGTCGGATAGGGTACTGGGCTGGTTTTGTTTCCAAGGCTTTCATGTGTCCCAATTGAACGGCTGGATTCGGTTTCACTTTTCGGACATACAGGACTGCGTCTTCGATGACAATCATATAGTCAGCTGCATGCCCTCTACGTTAGTGGCCATCAAGGCGAAGGTCGGAGGCGCCCGTATCAGTCGGATTTTGATGAGGATCTTGTTCAAGAGGTATCGGTCTTGCATGAACATGTCTGTGTGCAGTCGACCTATGAGATCCACCGAGACGCCGTTCGCGGTCAAAGCCTTCCGTTTGCTATATCCCGTATTGTCGTTCTCTGCGCCCATGTGCTCGGCTCTGTCCTGGTAGAATAAAGCGGCTGTTAGTTGAGATTGTTTAGCCTCTCGCCCATGCGACAACAGGGTCTCGATGTAGGCTCGATAGGGGTACGTGTTGGTCGAGTCACTGATGAGTTTGTCGCTGAGAAATATATCCACCTGTTGAAACATCGAGTGCAGCCAGAGATTCGTCGGGCCCACTGTTGCTTGGTCAGCGATTCTGGTGCCATCTCCATTGACGATCTTGGCTTTCACATACAAGTATGTATGGGCTAAATCCACATAGGTTGTATCCGCATTACTGATGGTGAACTCGATGGGCCCTGTTGCGTTGATGCTGGACAGCGGGAGATGCTCCGCCCATAATCCTTGTTCGGCACTGGTCTGTTTGGGCGGCACGGTCCACAAATCAAATTCACTGTTGGTGGAGGGGCAGGACTCGGCGTGGATCAAGGACATGTTTTAAGAAAAGATATCCCGGGTCTTCGATGTGCGTCGTCGCTGGGTCGGTCGTCGACTGGTGCGTGATTTCGGTTGGGGCAGCAGGTCTTTTATTCCCTACGGTGCGTTGTGCTTTGGCCACCAAGACGCCTCCCGCTTCTTTGGCCCGCCGTTCACCGGCGACTTGCAGTCCACTGCGTACCGCTTGTTTGGCGATTGCTTTCACCCCCCGCGTCACCAAGGGCAGGAACGTTTTGACGCTGCTCCCGAGTATGTTCCCCAGTCCATGTCCACGTTGCATGCGTGCACCACTAAAGACCGGAAAGCCACCCCCGGCCTGTTGGGCATAATAGTCCATATAGCTGCGTGCATCGCACTCGTAAGGTACCTTCATTATACAAAGTGGGGAGCACGTGCTTGTCGAAAATGAAGTGTCAGCACCACTTTCCCGCGTTCGAATGCCACCGGTCGTCCCATGTCATCTCTTATATCCACCGTGATCGTGTTGATGTGGGTTTGTCGTACGGGCAGGTAGAGCATGTTGGTGAAACTGTGGGTGACTTGATCTCCATACAACTTTTTAATGGGCACCACCCGTAACAGAGGTGTGTTGATATCGCCCACGATGTGGCTGTCCACCACGTCCGAGTAGACGTAGAGTCCGTACATATCCGACTTCATATCCATCGGGATCTCGCCTTGATGGGCGGTGGGACCAGCGAACGTCTGTAGATCGAAACCCAGCATTTGCTGTAGGATAGGACTCAGTACGACACTCGCGTTGGCGGTGACGATAAGCTCTTGTACTCGCGTTGGCGGTGACGATAAGCTCTGCCTTGTCGTTGTGTGCGTTGTAATCGAAGTTCACGTGATTCTTGAAGGGATAGGCTTTGATGGGTTTTGAAGTATTCGTGACCTCCCGTAGAGCCTTATAATGCAACAGTCTTGACAGCCCACCCATGAACTCCTTGGGAGTATCGTATTGGCCTTCGGGGAGGGTGAGTCGGATGTCTTTTCCTTCGTAGGTCGCGTCGTACCACACTTCATTGGCTCGTACGTTGTACCACGAGTAAGGGTATTGGATATCCACGAGGCCACATTCCTATCATCCAGGTAAATGCAACGGTTGCGGTAACTGGGTCACGTACTTGGCCACGGTGTTGTCAGGAAACACATCCAGCGAACTGTTACTGGGTAGGGTGAGGTAAAACATGGCGACTGAGCTGTCCTGCTGCTGCTGTTGGTTTTAATAGGTCTTCCAGGCCTTGGGCGGTTGTGTCCGGCGTTGTATTCGTCGCGTTGACTTGCTACGTGTCACGGCTCTGGAGATGTGGGGTGTCCTGATCAAGGGTGGTTTTTTAAAGGTCTGAAAAGAAGGTGCCCGTTGTGGTGGTGGAGTTTTGGGGGGTGACTCCGGTTCCCAGTCGGATTCCCAAGAAGGTTGTGGTGAGAGTCGTGGTGCACGAGTCGGTGAGTCACGCTGCATAAAGGCCCAGCGGTGGGGTTCCCCACCAATTCCTGTGGTACATGCATGTCTTTCAAGCCTTGAGCGAAGACCTCCCATCCTCGAGGATCCGTGTGCGATCTGCGTTTACGCATCAGGTCATTCACTAAATCCGTCATGTGGGTGCCGGGGACCACCTGATTCTGTACCAGGAGTTCGCCTTGATCATTCCAAGTCATGTTAGGATTCTGGTTCATCCGTTGTAATACCAGGCCAGCTTGTTTCTTGAACGATGCAGGTACACTCTTCAGGACTTCGTCTTCCAACACTCCTGAAATGGTACAGAAATGATAGCTAGTGACTGTTCTTTACCAAAGCTATATTCACGTTCAGATATACGCGTTCATGTATATAGATTACATGTGCTTCTGTTTTGCATTTCAGTATTTTACTGTTCTACTGATTTTATTTACTCTTGTACTCTGCCATATCTGGTGTTCGTACAATAAAATCTTGAATCTTGAATCTTGAATCCACCCACTGCGGGGCTGTGGGTGGTACCCCTGGTAATGGCGGCTGTTGGAGCGGTGCTGAAGTCGGCGGTGTGTCACGTGGTGGTGGTGGTGGTGGTGGTGGTGGTGGGGTAGAGAGGGTTTTGTATTGGTCCATGAACGTCATGTACCGTTGAAGCGTCTCATTGTACCGTTGTACTTTCTCACTGTCGCTTAACCCCGGTCTCTGTAAGATCTGTTGCATCTCTTCATCGAGGCTGTTTATGGTCTTCACCGTAGGTGGGACAGGGTAGGCCGATTGGAGGTTTTGAAGGAACCGTGGTTCGACGAGGACCATTTTTTTCGTGTGGTTCATTGTCGGCCGAAGAGGCCACCCAATACTGGACCCAACACAGAAGCGGCCAACGGTGCTAAGATGGCCCCGAGAAAGCCGCCTTTCTGTAACACCTTTTTCTTTTGTGTTTGAGGGATCCGCTTCTGGACTAGGGTTCGGAGACCTGTCTTATGCTTGGCCAACTTGGTCTTCTGAGCCGGAGTCAGTGGTACGTTGCCTTTTAACAGGTTGTACCCGACCTCGCACAGACAGCGTACAAGGTCAGGGTCCGCACCGCGTACAATGGTTCGGACTAACTCGGGTGGGGCCGTCTTCAATACACGGAGCGTGGGAGCGTGCTTCCTTACTCGCGCAGACATCATGTACAACTAATCCTAGAACCCACAACTCTGCTCCTTTTATCTACTTCAGAGAACAGAGACAAAGTCAACCCTGCTGTGGTATTCATTCTTTTTATTATTCCCCATCATCAAACACACAGACCCCAGCTGGGGGAGCCACTGTGGGTGTGTTCACATTATTTTTCCATGTACACGTGGTGGGCCTCTCCGGGAAAGATGCCGGTCCGTAGTCGAAGGTGTTCGGGGGTGGCTTGCTTGAGGTCGAAGAGCATATACCCGTGCTGAGGGGTTGTGGCATCTTTGAAGGCTTCCAACGCAAACGGTGTGCGGTCGGGATGCATCTGTCTCGCCAGGTGCAGCAGTTGAGTGGTATCTCTCGGGTTTTTGAAGACCACCAGGTAGTGGGCATTTAAGCTGATGTTCCGATGTTCTTTGTTTTTACTGAACAGATTCTGCACAATGTAGATGATGCTGAGCCGTCGATGATGGCTGCCTTTGGTAAAGAGTTGGGTCACCCGCGCATCCGTCTCCGCCATGAGATCATCCAGAACCACCAAGGTGTCGGGTTCCAAATCGGCCAGGTTAGGTAGGCCTTCCACGAACGTGATGTGGGGCATTGCTGCATACGCTTCCTGCCATTCTCCGTAACACCACACGACTCGGGCAATGGGTGGGGTGATCATGCTGTCGGCGTGTTGAAGGAGCTTCCTGACGAAATTCGTTTTGCCGGAACCCGTCTGTCCTGCGATGACGCAAGTGAAGGGATGCTGCCATCGAGGGTCCATGGTTCGAGGTGTATCCGTTGTCGTGGTAACCCGCTCTTGTAAATTTCGTACGAGTGAACTGGAGTGGTGGTGGGTACAACGTCGGTCGTCGTTGTCTGTTCACTGCGAGGGATGATGATGGTAGTGGGTACAACGTGGGTCGTCGTTGTCGGTTCACTGTGAGGGATGAAATCCGGTGGGTCTTCAGACGTAGTGGGTGTACTTGGTGTAGGTGTAGAGCTTGGTGTGGAGCTCGACGTGGCTTGTACACGGGGTGTGGTGGTGGTGACTGGGCTCGATACGACTGGTGCTCTCTGTAGATCGGTTTCACTGGTGGCTGGTGTTCTCAGTTGGTTAAGTAACGTGCTGACATAGGCTACGTCGTAAAACACACCTCCGTACAACACACTCAGCAGGGTTAGCAATAGCACCCCAAAGCCCACTTGTGCTTTGCGCGTTTTGGGAGACGCTGTGTTCAGAGGCAGCTGCTGTTTGTCCATAGCACTGTGGTCGGACGTGGAATGAAGGAGGACGGCAGTGGTGTCTGGCTTTATAGTCGTTTCACCTGGTTGGCAGCGACCCAGGAATTCGAAGGAACTGGGCCAGCCTTGCCATTTCACGAAATGAAACAGTTTGCCACGTCGACGTTCCGTTTTCAAAATCTGCTCCACCGTGTAGTAGTCTTGCTGTGTTTTTACGACAGGCTGTAATTCCGTCTCGTAAAACGTCCCTAGCAACGTTTCCCCTTGGAGATCTTCCAGTTCATAGACTCGCTGCTGTCGGGGTAGGCGCCGTTTAATCAGGAAGTGCTCATCGCTCCAGTTGGGCAAGTAACTTTTCTCGAACTTGCCCTTGACTTTACTGATCCGTACAGGGTCCCCGACCTTGTACACCGCCTTCGTCGTTCGCTGCGATGGCCTGGAGTACAAGACAGGCCGGACTTGGGCTCCATTGCGTTGGGTCACGGTAATGGGGGCTCTCTCTATACTCCGATGATAGGCTCGATTGTAACCACTCACAAGTTTCGGGAGAACATCGATGTACCGCCTTGTATTCTTATAGGTGAAATATTTATACATACGGCCTTTGAATGTCCTGTTGAACCTTTCCATCACGGAAGCCTTGGTCTCGTTGTACGTATGGAAGAAAAACACCTTCTGGGCTTTCAGAAACTGTTGGAACGGTCTGTTGAGGAATTCCGTGCCTTCGTCGGTTTGCAAATACAAAGGTTTGCGCCCGGTCTTGAAGATGTCTTTGAACGCCGCTATGAGATTCGCCCCCGTTTTCGTCCGGATGGGTACCACCCACGCATACTTGGATAGGATATCGATGCACGTCAAGATATACCGATTCCCATCGTTGTGTTTGGCAAAGGCGCTCATATCGACCAAATCCGCTTGCCACTGGGCATCTATTCCTCCCACGATGACCCGGTTCCGTAGAAAATGGCGACGGACAGCTCGATGTAAGGTATAGGTGTCTTGTCTTCTTAACCAATCTCGGACTTGGGCACGTTGTATCCCCTGGGGTTTGGCCGCTCGATAGAGAGCCGACAATGCACTATAGGCCGCCGGACTGTCGGGACTGTAGTATAAGTTATCCAACACCTTCTCCCAGCGCTTCATGGTGACAAAATAATGATGCACCCTGGCTCTAACGTTTATTTATAACGGGTATATCTTGGGTCGGAGTTTCTTTCTGATTTTCTTCATTGGCTTTCACAGTGTCCATGGTAAATGACCAGTTCAACTCGTCTGATGACCGCTTGATAAGCACTTGATCCATATCTACCACGGCATCTTCCAATGCAGACCATAGATCAGGGTGAAGGGTAAAATGCACTGTACCTCCATCTAGCCGAGCCAGTTGAGCAAAGAAAGGGCCGCGTCGGATGTACACATCGTGACACAAGTGGATGAGGTCGCCGTCCAGCTCACCAGACAACACCCGTTTGAATTTGGTCCAGCCCTCTCGGGACAGACGAATGTGAGTCGGGCACGGTTGTGTAGGATCCGCATCACAGATGTCTCCCACCTCCTCAATGATATCGACCTTATCCGCATACACGTGCAGGAAAACCTCGGAGGTCAAGCTGAGATACGCCAGTATTATATGCTCCGCCATGGTCAGTACGTGAATGGTACCAGATTTGACTGTCTCTCGTATTTATAGGGAGAACCCCGTGAGATCAAAGGATCAGGTGGTCATATCACTGGGCTGACTGAGTCTAGCCGGGTAATCAATGGCATCGTCGTCGGGTTCATGGCTAGACAGTTGTTCATTGGGTTCTGCCGCCGATTCTCTCAGGGCACGAGCCCACTCCAACTCGTCTGATGACCGCTCGTCCGGTGTAAACAGCTGGTCCACGATAGGCACCACTTTCTCGAAGGCTGTCCACAGATCGGGGTCTAGGGTGAAGCTTCGCGTAGGGTCTTGGTAGCGGCCCAGACGTGGCTAGTGGCCCACCTAGCTCCAAAACGTCTATTTCCATACCCTCGGGCCATCGCGCATGCGCAGAGTGACGATATGTCAACCCCGCACCCAGCCCATCAGATGTCCCCTCACATAGGCTTCACATTGATACCTCACTCGACCCCATTGGACCACTAGTGGCTCCCCTAGCTCCAAAACGTCTAGCGGGACCCATACAGGATCCAGTTTTCGACACTTGGTGACCACATTCCGATGAAATGGCCAGTTTTCGACACCGGATGTGCCGCCATCTTGAACATACGTGCCGCCATCTTGGATATGTCCCATAATGTACCGGGTCAAAATACTCGCTTCTGATTGGACGAGAGCTCCGCATTGCGTCTGCGCATGCGCAGAATGATATTCCTACCGCACACCCAACCCATAAGATGCCCCTTCACCTAGGCTTCACATGGATACCTCATACAACTCCATCGGCCCATTAGGGGCTCCCCTAGATCCCAAAACGTATATTTTCATACCCTTGGGCCACCGCGCATGCGCAGAATGCCGATAGTTCAACCCCACACCCAGCCCATCTGATGTCCCTTCACGAATGCTTCACATGGATACCTCATACGACCCCATCGGCCCATTAGGGGCTCCCCTAGCTCCAAAACGTCTATTTCCATACCCTTGGGCCACCGCGCATGCGCAGAATGACCCTAGTTCAACCCCACACCCAGCCCATCAGATGCCCCTTCACGAATGCTTCACATTGATACCTCATACAACTCCATCGGCCCATTAGGGACTCCCCTACATCGCAACACGTCTATTTCTATACCCTTGGGCCACTGCGCATGCGCAGAATGCCGATATTTCAACCCCACACCCAGCCCATCAGATGCCCCTTCACGAATGCTTCACTTTGATACCTCACTCGACCCCATCGGACCATTTTATCTAGGGACTACTTTTTCTCCGCGGAAGCTTTTTCCCGCGACCGAATCACCGCCAAAACCGCTGCCAGACCGCATCACCGCGGATGAATACATCCCCTCCAACAATTGGAACTCTCCTGTGCTGGAGGTAGCTTTTGGTGATTCTGCCGGAACTATACTGCACTTGACCTCTCCTCCTCAAATCCTCCCCAAATGACCTCTACATCCGGATGAAATATTGCTTTAAATGCTGTAACACTACTACTGAGCAAGATATGGTCCGGACAAGAAAGTATTGACTGGTGAGATGAAGGGCCATGACTCTGATAATATCATCGAAATGTGTAATAAAAATAGCTAGTGTACATCAATTTAAGATTACAGATGGGGCACTGGTCTCGTTCATCCTGTCAAGGATACTGCTGCTGTAGAGCACCAAATCACTGCTAATCCTGCTATTGGGAGACCGGTGACTGGTATGGCTGAGCCCGTTTCCTCAGTGTGGTGACCACTCTTGGCATGGATACAGATGAAGTGTTTCTTGATGTAGACTGCTGCTGGGAATCATTGACAATGACCATTTCTGCAGGATGAGTTATTCTACTACAAAGAGCAGATGATCTTGAAACTTGAATCAACCTGATATATACAAATAGCCATGACCACTATCAGTTTCCAGGAGTTTTAATAAGATTATACATGTAGCCTTCATGACGTTTACAGTCAGACAATACTATTTATGTTTTGAATTTCTGATGGAATTGACCAGTAATCATGTTGATGAATTTGAGATTTTATTCAGTTCTTTTATTACATTGTTCATGTTGTGTTTGAGACATTTTTTTAACACGAGAGAAACATGTTTCAGGAGACTGAATTGTTTCTTCGTTCATTCGGACAAACCATAACATGAGTTAATGTAACATGATTTATATGTTTAGCTAGGTGGAAATAAAATGGTGTTGCATCAGTTGTTCATGACTGGGACAATACACAGTCCAGACATTTTATTATAAGAAAAGACTTTCAATTTCCAGATTAATTGAATAGTATCCAGACGTTTTTCAGAGAAACAATGTACCCTCCAAGGGTATGTCCGTTTACTGTAACATCAGTTACTGAACTTTGCAAGAAGATTAACTCAATATTTTTGATAACATACTGTTGTGTTTGTGTAAAAAACAAACTTACCAATTAACATTAGTATCTTGAAAAATTGGAAGGATCTGGATGCAATTCATAGTATTAAAATTCTGGTGTTAGCATAAAGGTTCTAGCTAAAAGTGTAACAGAAGTTACCATGGAATTGCCCGATTCCATATTAGCTGGCTGTAGCTTCTGATGTCAGTGTAACACCTTCTGACTGATTTCCATATTCATTAACTATGATTGACACAGAAAGTGTTCATCTGTATACCAGCACAACGGAAAATGCATCTAGTATGATATCATAGTATAAGCATGTTTGATATTCAACTACTTCAAAAGCACACATTACAACATTGTGTATGAAGCTGATATCATGGGTCTACTCTGTTCGGTAATGGACAATGTTGAGAGTCATCCACAAACAAGCTTGTCACCAAGTTTTCCTAAGTAAATCAATCTGAGGGTGTATCTGACAATGGAACACACTAGTAAATGATAATAACAATCCATATTCCTTGTTCACCTGAGAAAGCCATACCATGACAGAGAGTAGGTCTGCAATGGTGAAGATCTGTTGGGTTATTTGGATTGCTTCCATGACCTAAACTCAATATTTGAAATAGTTTTGTCAGCCATTATGTGTTGTAAATTTCATCCCCTCTGGTTGTTTTGAATTAGATGTCCATATCCATAGAGCGCAGATAGAGAGAGAGAATTAAGGTTTAATGTTGCGTTCAGCAATCTTTCAGCTATACAGCGATGAGACCCCACCCAACACCCACCCCCATCCCAACCCAACCCAATCCATGTCATTTCATCCAAGAAATTAGACTGTAAGGATCTTTCATGCATCCATCCAGCCAGCTTTTCCTCCACATAAACTCGGCTTAAGTTGGAATATATGACATTCCATGAAGCTAATAAACTGTCTCCCTTGTCATCTATTCATTTGTTGTTACTTTTAGCAGATCATTTAAATATTGGTTCACTGTTGCGTAAGAAAATGAGTAATAAAATGCCATGTAGTAAGTCACTGGCCCACAGTTGAAGTTTTTGATAGTAATTCTCATCACGTTTGAAGCTGGTGGGTGACCATTTCATGTCCTCGTTTCACACATCCATGGAATAATGCAGGGCACTCATGTTCTATAATTCACAATATCAGTATCGGTCAACATTCAAGTTCAAGAAATTCGCAACCAACATCAGCAGATCAGACGTTGCTGTATGTCAATGTCTTCTCACAAAGAACAATGATTTCGCTTGCTCTGAAAATAGAAACAAAATTGAAGGTTTATTTTTAGAATGTAATTGGAATAATGAACCGGTCACCCTTCAATGATATTTGGGGCAATGTCACTACTCAAATTTTTGAATACGGGTATGGTTTGGAACCACACTGACATGTGAATTTAATGAGACATGGTGATGAGAAACTAATGATGGGTGAACCAACCTTGTCTGTGAGAGAGTGGGTCAAAATGGTTGTCGATCACATTTGAAAGTCCCCTGATTGGTGAACCATATGTCGACCATGTAAATTTATTATCATGAGCATAATCTGATAATTGCTCTAGAATATGGTAGAAACAGAAAATCATAATTCGTGAACATACTTTGACCCAATTAATTAGAGAAAATATGTGTCAGATTGATAAATGTTTGTGGGGGGGATTGTCACACTCAAATTTGTTTCACTCATATGGTGACGGTCAATTTGGTTGGTAGAGAAAGCCGGAGTACCCAAAGACAACCACTGCCTCTCCCCGTAACTGACAAACATGGATGGACCAGCTGAACTTGAACCCATGCCGGTTCAGCGGTGCGAGGCTAACGGTCCCCAGCGAAGCGCCTTAGACAACTCGGCCGCCAATAGTCTGTGGGCTTAAGTAAAAAAAGCTAAATTTTGGGTAGATTCTTGGCACCAATGTTTAAGCACACCTAGAAACATCACTGATTAAGAAAAAAATGGGTGTCAGTTTTTGCATTAACATTTAGGGCCTCCATTTTGAATTTCAAAATGGCCACCTTTTTTTAGCCGATCTGTATGATTTTTTGTTATTCAACATTATTTTAAACATGTAATCGAAATGTGCGCAAATAGTTTGGGTTTGAAATGCATTATAGTTGAGACAACTGTTCATCTGAACTCGTTTGCATGGATATTAACCTGTTTTCGACGTTATTATCAAGAAATATTGGTATGAATGTGCAACTTTTTACTGGTATATGACAAATATTTTCTGCTCACAGTATGTAATAATGCATATCCAATGTGAACCAAATAAATTCCATGAAAATCAGAGCTTCTGAGCTAGTTCACCAGGGCGTTGAAGCGTTAAGCTGGGCGTTGACGGGTGTTGAGACGGGCGTTAGGGCGTAACGACGGGCTTTGACGGGCGTCGCTGCATTTCGATGAATTGGTGTCAATTCCATGGAAATCAGAGCTTCTGAGCTAATTCACCAGGGCGTTGAAGCGTTAAACTAAGCGTTGACGGGCGTTACTGTCTATAAAAGCGAGCGTATTTCCAAAAACACGCACAGTCGACGTTCAACCGTCAACATGACTTATACTTGCTCTGAGTGCGAACGCACGTTCACCAGACATTACGATATGATGCGACACCAGAAAAATATACATGAGATTGAAGACTCCGAGGAGTCCGTTGAGGGGGATGCTGATACAGAGACTGCTGAGAGTGTATCGACTGATACCGAAACAGAGATTGCTGAGAGTCTATCTAGTGATACGGAGAGCTTGACCTCAGATAGTCAGCATACGTCCGTGGAAAGTGAGGCAGAACCTACTTTCTGGGATCGTATTGTGACAGCAGCTATCAATACTTACGCTGCAGCGATCGAGGACGCCGGAGAGGATAATTTACAACAGACGTACACCCAAATGCACCCCCGCATCAGGAAAACAGCCATGGCGATGTATGAACAGTATACCTTACTACCGCTCAGTCGGTGAAATGAAAGGCGACCCCACGCACAGGTCCATCATGAAGGCCAAGCGTCACTTGGAAGAGGCTATGGGGCTACCACCCACCGAGGCCCTGGAAAATGCGGACAGAATGCGCAAACAACTGTTTCAGGACATGCTGCCGGAAGAATATCCAGGCCTGTCCGACGACTATTAGAATAAACGGTTCAGAGCGAACATGGCCGAAGATGGAACTTGCTGAAATGGCGACTTCTGATTGGACAAGAATACATCTAACGGACAGGAACGAGTCTTTTTGAGTTGTAAACATACCCAACGCGGCTCCCCCAGCGTGGGTATGATGTACCATTGGGGAAAATAAACTATATGAAAAAACTTCTTGTTGTTGTTGTTCTCTCATGTGTCATCCTTGTTTTTGTTGTTGTTGTTCTCTCTCCGGTCTATATCATGGCGTCAAGGCGTTATGTTAGAGCGTTAAGGTATAACTACAAGCGTTGACGGGCGTCACCGCATTTCGAAGAATTAGTGACAATTACATGGAATATGTAGAAAATCAGAATTTCTGAGCTATTTCACCAGGGCGTTGAAGCGTTAAGCTTGGCGTTGGCGGGCGTTGCTACAATATGACACCTCATACGACGCATTCGGACCAAGGATGGTCCCTCTCTACACCAAATACCTTCCTTTCACTGCCCCAAAATGTCCACGTTGGCTACTACTCGTACTGATGACGTCACCAATGACGTCACAGATGACGTGAACATCCCTCAAATCGGGGTCTACACCCCAAGAGCTACAAAATGACACCTCACACGACGCATTCGGACCAAGGATGGTCCCTCTCTACACCAAATACCTTCTTTCACTGCCCCAAAATGGCCACTTTACTTACTACAACCACCTGCGCATGCGCAGATTGACGCGACTTGCATTTGAAAACACACCATTCTGACTAACCCACACAAGCTTCACTTTGACACCTTCCACGACCCATTCGGACCCATAGCGGTCATCTCTACCCCAAACACACACACATACCCCCCCAAAATGCCTGCTTTCTATACGACGGCCAGACTGCGCATGCGCAGAATGACCATATTTCTACCCCACATCCACGCCACCAGATGCTCCATTACATAGGCTTCACATGGATACCTCACACGACCCATTCGAACCGTGAATAGCCCATCTCTAACCCAAACACACACACACACACACCCAAAAATGCCTGCTTTCTATACTACGGCCAGGCTGCGCATGCGCCGATTATTGACAACGTACGAATTATTAGTGTAGTCAAGTGCTCCTGCATGAGAGCTTCAAAATAAGACCTCATACGACACCATTGGACCACCAGGGACTCACCTAGACTCCAACACGTCCACCCAGTATGGATTTATACATACATTGGGCTTATACCCCAGTATATGGGTCTATATGGGGCAATAGACAGACCTCGAACTTTTTTCAAAAATTTCACCGTTTCGTGCCGGGACACTTCCTATCATGTTTGTCTTGACGAGACTAAGAAAACAAATCAAACAACCATACCGCAAATGTCTAGAAGTAGGTTTCCCAGTGGGACAAACATTGGTCCTATACCCCTAGTATGGGACTATATGGGTCTATATGGGGCTACGTAAACAAATCCTGAAATCTGGTGACCATCTTGGATTTTTGCCAATTTAGAGTATTTATAGTGTTCTTATTTTGTTTCCAATGAATGGTTGGCCCCTTTATAAGAGTTTAGATAAAATGAAACAAATATTGGATGACATTTGAATGAATAATTGGCAATTATGTTTAAAAAATGATTTTCGATGATGGCCATTTTGAAATTCAAAATGGAGGTCCCAAATGTTAATGCAAAAACTGGCACCCATTCTTTTCTTAATCAGCTAACTTTCTAGATGTGTTTAGACATGAGTGCCAAGAATCTACCCGAAAAAATGACAAATCTGGAAAATATTACGTAAGCCCATAGACTACAAGGGCCCCTTTGAGAAATGGGCGACTCTCATTCAGTAGGCTGGCTTCTACATGTAATTCATTACCAGGTGTATGACCCAGTGTCTCCTATTCAACAACAATGGTATCTTGTAAACTGGAATAAGAGCAACTCCAGCATAAGGTGATAATTTAGTCAGTCTTTTCTTGAAGCAATCTGTGGGTTGTAAAATCTTATTGGTCCCATGCTTTATTAATATGTGGGAATATGTCAATTACCAATACATGTAGTTAAAATACTTTCCCATATTACAGCATAGTGACAAATGGGATTTCATTATGCACATATTGCTGCCAGGAGCTGCTCACATGTTCCAAGTCTGTTCATTGCTATTATGCTAATGGGGGAATAGCTGATTGTCAACTGCCACAACAGCATACTTTATACATTGTACAATATCATGTATATACTTACATTGTACCAGGATCAAATTTGAGGTTTTTCTCTCACCAAACAAAATCTCAGAATATTCCATCGATTTCCAGTTTAAACCACCTGAAAAATAAAAGTGAAATGATCACTTAGTCCTTTCACTGAGGTGAAACTTGACTTTTCATTGTGAAGAAAAAGGAAATTACAAGCGTAATCCAATGACCTATTTCATAGCTCAGCATTAGCACCAAATTTAAAAAAAAAATCATACTATAGATATAAAGATAGGCTTCCTGCAAGAGAGAGGCAGTCAACAATTTCCCATGATCCTGGAAAGTCATTTTTGATGTTACAAAAATATCAAATCCGCATTGTTGCCCATTTGCACCATCACTCCCTCTCAACATTACTGAGGGAAGGGTATAATTAGAAGAGAGATATGCAAAAATTACTTCGATAAACATGTATACATGAAGTTGACCAGATGCTATATAGCATGATGGCATGGTTATTCCATCCACAATAATAATATTGTTTCCAGTAACCCTACCTACCCATACATTTTGCAGTTATAAAAAGATTTGTGTGGACATTTGATTTTATTTCTATATTATTCAGTAGTACTCCATGAAATTGTAAACAGTAAAGTAAAAAATTAATATAAAAATAAAAAAAAAAAATACAATTCCTGCCTACCTACCCAATATTTCTAAAGTTGGTTACTGAAAACAAAAATATTGTTGTGGATGGCCTTAGCCTTGGGAGATTAGATTTTATGTAGGCATTCTATTAGCAGAGTACCTGATAACTTAAATTTGATAAGATTTTAGCATGTCAATTTGTAAACATGAGTGAATCATGGCTATTCACTTTCAATTTGTTTTGGTCAACCTTAAAGGCTTGGCTTTCCATGAAATTAATACTTTATTGAATTTGTCCTATACCTCGATCAAGATATATATAATTCCTCAATGAAAGTATTTTCCCCAACCTATTCTATAAAACTATTTCACAGGTCTGTATTAAATGACAACAATCCTGTTACAAATTTAAAACCATGTTACCAGTACAACAGGTTAGGGAAAATACCGTAATCAGGGTATTATCCCTTGATCAGGGTATTATACCTCGATCGAGGTATAGGCCTGTACCTCAAATAGGGTATAGGGCTATGTCAACTTCAGTTTTTTTATATAGTTATGGAAAATGTGGACATCCACACATACCCCGCACTGCATGGATCTTTCGACAACATATATGGCTTCATTGTTCCATGATTTTCAAAGCAACTTATTGCTTCGTTCATGCGACTGATCATTCAAATTAGCCACTTCAATATTTCAAAAATGAAACATGGCTTCAAATGACATATTCAGGGAAATTTATTATGTAACTAAATAGCATGCGATGAGATAATTCCATTTCAAAGTTGCATGAATGTAGATGCATTGACTGAGGAGTAAATTAGATTAAATTGTACGATGCAATGCACAATTTCCTAGCATGCACATACATGGCAGGGTCAGAATACCCAGAGCAGAGGTCTGTTTTTTTATGTGCACATGCTAGCAGATTAGATTATGGGTCTGTCAATTAATCTTGATTTATTAACTAGGCTTTGGCTCTCAAATCCTGCAATTTGCACATGACCTTCCGGACATCGAAGTATGCCATCACATGCCATTTTCATTTACAGAATAAATTTCACCAAATATGTCATTTGAAGCCATCTTTCATTTTTGAAATATTGAGGTGGCTAATTTAAATGATTAGTCGCATAAAACGAAGCAATAAATTTCTGTGAAAAACATGGAACAATGAAGCCATAGATGTTGTTAAAATATCCATGCAGTCCGGGGTATGTGGACACACATTTTCGATAAATATATAAAAACTGAAGTTTTCATAGCCTTTTACCCCAATCGAGGAATAGGTCTATACCTCGATCGAGGTATAATACCCCAATGAACATGATGAAGGTATAATACCTCGATCGAGGTATTTTTCCCAACCTGTACAACTCCCTTACCACATGCCCCTGTAGGCTGCAGCAGGAATGATATTAAGTATCACGACATCCCCTCCCCGCCCAACACTTTCAGGTTCAACACTGACAGTTTTATACTGCATCATAACATAATTGACTCACCTATATGACTGCTTTTTCCGAGATCCTTTGAGCTAATAAAAAACAGGCATCGATGTACTCTGTCCCATCTTCACAAGTCCAGGTAAATCCTAAATCCTCGCAGAGGGTTTACCTGGACCTTTTTGGTGATTCGGATGAGTTCTTGAGTCGTGTCTATTACACAATCTCGTACATTTCATCCCCCTCGCCTGTTTTGAATTAGCATGTCGGTAGCCCTAGCCTGTGGTTTTTTCTTTGACTTCCGATGTCGATTTCCGCTTGACATCAAAGCAGTTTGGCCCGCGATGAAATTGAAACCTGTCACATCTCACACCTCGCAGCGGATTGGCCTAATCAGCTAGCTTAGCGCGTTCACTGATTGGGTTTATTCAGGAGAAACACCTTGCTCTATTTATATCCAGAACTCGTATGGGTAACTAACCAAGCCAGTGTATCGATTCCAACAGATCGATCGATAATACACAAGCTCGCGAGGATGACTCTGTCCATTCACAACAACCGTCGAGAAATGTGTTGTCGAAACCCGCTGTTTGCAGAGATGGTAGTTGGGTTCTCTAGATTTAAACAGTGATGAATTTCTCTGTAGATCCAGATAAAAGGCACACCATTTCATCTTCAATGCTTTTACGGACTACCAAAGTTATATTGATCGGGGGAAGCCAACTTAGGTAGGGCCGACATCAACCACTCCGCAGCATCGACCTTCGGTACGAGCACATGATGTTGTTGTTGTTCAGGCTGTTGTGGCGCGTATTACGAATTTCGTAGCCTACGTAAGGTGGAGATTTACGGTGAACACTACGATGACGTTCGTGAAAGCCGTGTAAGCCCATCGTAAAGTTGATCGTAAACTTCGTCGTAAGTCTAAAGGTGACCGTAAGTTACGAATTTTCATGCAAGTGTGCCCTGGTTCAAGATTTCAGAGAAGGGGAGATAATGGCGATATTTATTCACACGGCAGAGGGCGGCAAAACTGCGCCAAAACCTGCGCAAAATGCCCAGTTTGGTTCCCGACGACCCACCTTAAGTAACTCGGACATAAACTGTTAAAAATCTTGTACATTTGGATACCTTTGTGGTATAAAAGTCGATCCTTAAGTGGAAGCCATCCCAGTAAGGTAAATATAGGCTGAGTGTGATCATATCGATCAGCACCGTGAACCAGACGCACTGCTTGTTTTTGTAATTTAAAAAGCTTTTCGTGGCTGTATTGGCCACAATTTCCCCAAACAATAGAACAATAGTCCATTGTGGGTAGAATATAATTTGTATAAAATGCTTTACGGGCACACAGTGGCAATAACTGGCGTATACGCCTGAACATGGCCAGTTTTTGGGAGAGTTTGCCACAAATATACTCAATGTGAGTTCCCCATGATAAATGACAGTTCAGAAAAACACCTAAAAGCGTAGAGCGTAGAATCGTCTGCATACATGTCGATGTTATTTTGTAAATATAAAGGCAAATCATTAATGAAAATAAGAAAGAACAACGGTCCTAATATGGACCCTTGAGGTACCCCACACGTGACAGATCTTACATTGCTGATTTTTCCACAAACATTTACAGTTTGTTTACGATTTAACAAATAAGACTCAAAAAAGTTTAGTGTCTGTGTTGAACAACCATAGTAACCAAGTTTCTGAAGAAGTACTCTATGACTGACAAGGTCAAAAGCCTTGCGCAAGTCTATAAAGACTGCACCGACCAATTTGCCCTTGTCAACCATAGAGCGCCAATGGTTGACAACCATAGAGCGCCAATGGTTGACAAATCTATCGTTGTATAGTTTTAAGCAGCATGCTAAATATACATCCTAATAATGAGTGTTGAACACGTTGCATTTCAGACTGTATCCCAAACAGAATGGATAACATCTTATGAGCTGCATCCGATGGAAGGAAGTAATGTTCCCTACAAACTGGAGATCATAGACACACCAGGCTTTGGAGACACACGCGGGATAGAACGAGATATGAGAATTGTAGATCAAATCCGTGAGTTTTTCACCACTGCCAGTGACGAAGGGGTTGATTCCATTGACGCCGTATGTTTTGTAACCCAAGCTCCCATGGCTAGGTTAACACCCACACAACAATACATCTTTGACTCAATTTTGTCAGTTTTCGGCAATGATATCATTGGCAACATCTTTGCCTTGATAACCTTCGCAGACGGGAACATTCCACCGGTGGAAGAAGCGTTGAAAACGGCACAAGTGCCTTTAGCGTGCTCCTTCAAGTTCAATAATTCTGCTCTTTTCGCTCCGAACACCCTTATTAAGCCAACCGCATCTGCGGACAGTGGATTTGCTTCCATGTTTTGGGAAATGGGTAGAAATAGCTTTCAAAATTTCTTCCGTGCTCTTTCGAAAATTCAACCTAGATCTCTCAGGTTAACAGCGGAAGTCTTACATGAGCGGAAGCGACTTGAAGCTACAGTTCAAGGTTTACAGCCGCAAATCCAGACAGCCTTGCACACACTAGATATTCTTCAACAAGAAGAAGCAATAGTAAAACAACGACAGGCAGAGGTCGAAGCAAATCGCAACTTCACATATCAGGTCGATGAAATACACACAAAGAAGGAGAAACTTAGACCTATGCAATACGTGACAAACTGCCTTAAATGTAACATGACTTGCCATTATCCATGTGCTTTTGCTAATGATGCAGACAAGGTCAACTGTGCTGCAATGAAGTGGGGATCTTGCACAGTTTGTCCGGCGAACTGTATCTGGAGTACGCATGTGAACAATGACTTTAGGTACGTAGACTATCCAGTGACTGTTACCAAAACTTTTGAGGCGCTCAAGGCAAGATTTGAACATGCACGAGGGGAAACGGTGCAAAAAAGAGGCATTATAGCTACCATGAAGAGGCATGCCAGCAGTTTGAAAACAGCTGTTCTTTCCAAAATAGGTATAGTAAGAAACAGTCTCGTCCGACTCGACGAAATCGCACTGAGAACTAATCCTCTTAGTATGCTAGATTACGTTGATCTGTTAATTCAAACAGAGAAAATCCAAGGCAAGTTTGGGTACATGAAGAGAATTGCCATGTTGCATGACGTCAGAAAACAGGCTGAGCTGATGGCAAATGCTAAAGATCCAAATTACCAACCATTTCAGAATAGATAAACATTGCTGCACACAGCAGATTGGTTATAGGTAATACAGAGGAAGATTGTCGCTGCAGACACATATTTCCAAAGATTATATTTGGATCACATCTCCTTCTTGTGTGAAATTTAATGCAAGCGAGAAACTTTCGTAATAGACAGCTTGTCGAAAGCAGCAAGGAACATACTACATTGTATACTACCGTCATTGCAATATATATACAGTCAATCTTAGTGTCCACTGCTCCTGTGTGAACCTACATTCATCCACAGCATCAATCCCTCTGCCATATTCAAATCCGGGTCAACAAAGATACGACAGTCCGTGTAGTACTGCAGTGCAACAAACGATTCTCATCTATTTTATAACCTACACCCTTTTCACTGCAGCATAACTTCTTCGCGCATTTCTACAGGAGAAAAAAAAATCATGTATTTGTTGTTTGGGCGTCAAGTTTCCATGGCGAGCTTGCATGTATATATGTATATATGTTAATTACACCAGGCAATGTTTTCTAATTTGACCATGATTGTTATCTATTCAATAATATACATTCTTTTAAATTTTCAATTAAATATTCAGTGTCATTGCTCTCCAATATACTTTTTTTGTATTTATCTGTATTTTGTCGTGTATGTATAATCAATATCTAGATGAATTAATGGATTATACACTTTTTCTCCAGGATTTCAATCTCTCTGATCCAGTGTAACGTACGTGTACGTACTGAAGTAATGAGTGAATAGGTCAAGGAACCTTTTGACTAACAAACACTAATCCCTGGCGAACACCAGAAAAAGGCTCTGTTTCTGATCAGCGCGCGTATGGCAAGCCGTTTTACTATTTATTCAATATTTGGTGATATCATCAAATATTTGCTGATAACATCAAATGATTTACTGATATCATTAAATATTTGCTGATGTCAGCAAATATTTGATGATATCAGCAAATATTTGATGATATCAGCAAATCGTTTGATGATATCACTAAAGGATTTGCTGATATCAATAAAGTATTTGCTGATATCAGCAAATCATTTGATATCAGCAAATACGCTTCATTTGTTGATATCAGCAAATGATTTGCTGATATCAGCAAATGCTTTATATTTGATGATATCAGTAAACATGGCGAAATGTCAAAGAAGGAACCATATCCTGCTCAAAACGATAATAAATCTCCTCACAACGCACGTTCCGTTTCACAGGCTCGCTCCGGTCACCACTATTTCCCTGCCCTCCATAGCGGAGGTTGACTTTTACGTCGCCATGACGCACTGTGACGGGCCCACCCCGCGCTGTGTACATCATGTGTACATCCGACCGGACCCCTCCCCCCGCGCAAGGTCAACATGAATATAACGCAGAATTTAAAAGTAATCGGAACGTTCGACAAATAGCGCTTGCGTGTTTACAGGGGACATGCTTAGATAGATACCCTCACACAACTCTTACAATCTGTAACGGATTTAGGACTGTATGATTGCACAAGTACACACATCATATACAGATCAAAATAAGCCATATGGATTCATGTAGGCGTAAGGGCTTTGCCCCCTGTTGCTGGTCGGTAAAGGGTCAAACAGATTTATTTATTGCTGTATGTGTGGGTATGCCTTATCTCCTGCCTTATAAGCCATCGCATGTATCCGTTTTCCCCTTTATATATACCCTCCACGTTCCATGCTGGCCGACTGTCCCGAGATCGTTACAATTTCCCTCCCTCCTCACCCCATTTTTAGCTCATCTGGGCCGAAGGCCCGATGGGCTTATGTCATGGCCTGACTGTCCGTCGTCCGTCGTGCGTCGTCCGTTGTGCGTCGTCCGTTGTGCGTAAACATCTTCTTCTCTGAAACCGCTTGGCCGATTAAGCTGAAACTTGGCATGCATGTTCCCCCCAATGAGTACACCAGAATTTGTTCATGCCGTGTCGATACGATTTTAAATATGGCCGCCATGGCGGCCATCTTGAATTTGCCATTGAAACATTGTTATCACGATTTCTCAGGAACTGCTGCATAGATCTTTCTCAAATGTGGTACACAGGTTCCCCTTGGGGTCTAGTTGTGCAAGATACCTGTTGTGGTCTGATTCACAAATCCAATATGGCCACCAGGCGGCCATCTTGGATTTCCCCATGAAACATTGTTATTGCAATTTCTCAGGAACTACTTTGTGGATCTTCCTCAAATTTGGTACACAGGTTCCCCTTGGGGTCTAGTTGTGCAAGATACCTTTTCTGCTCTGATTCGAACATCCAATATGGCCACCAGGCGGCCATCTTGGATTTCCATATGAAACTTCGTTATCGTGATTTATGAGGAAGTACTGCATGGATCTTTCTCAAATTTGATACACAGGTTCCCCTTAGTGTCTAGTTGTGCAAGATACTTTTGTGGTCTGATTCAGAAATCCAATATGGCCACCAGGCGGCCATCTTGGATTTCGAGATGAAACATTGTTATCTCAATTTCTCAGGAAGTACTGCATGGATCTTTCTCAAATTTGGTGCAGAGGTTCCCCTTGGGGTCTAGTTGTGCAAGATACAATTTGTGGTCTAATTGAAAAATCCAATATGGCCACAAGGCGGCCATCTTGAATTTGCCAGTGAAATCTTGTCATCATTATTTTTCGTTAACTGCTGCATGGATCTTTCTCAAATTTGGTACACAGGTTCCTCTTGGGGGTCTAGTTGTGCAAGATACCTTTTCTGCTCTGATTCGAACATCCAATATGGCCACCAGGCGGCCATCTTGGATTTCCCTATGAAACTTCGGTATCGTGATTTATCAGGAAGAACCACATGGATCTTTCTCAAATTTGATACACCGGTTCCCCTTGGGGTCTAGTTGCGCAAGATACAATTTGCGGTCTGATTGAAAAATCCAATATGACCACCAGGCGGCCATCTTGGATTTCCAGATGAAACATTATCGCGATTTCTCAGGAACTACTGCATGGATCGTTCTCAAATTTGGTACAGAGGTTCCCCTTGGGGTCTAGTTGCGCAAGATACAATTTGTAGTCTGATTGAAAAATCCAATATGGCCACCAGGCGGCCATCTTGGATTTCCAGATGAAACATTGTTATCGTGATTTCTCAGGAACTACTGCATGGATCTTTCTCAATTTTGGTACAGAGGTTGCCCTTGGGGTCTAGATGTGCAGGATACCATATATGGTCTGATTGAAAAATCCGATATGGCCACCAGGTTGCCATCTTGGATTTCCCCATGAAATTTTGTATCGTGAATTCTTAGGATATTACTGCATGGATGTTGATACACAGATTCCCCTTGTGGTCCAGTTGTGCAAGATACCTTTTTTTGGTTCATTTCGAAAATCCAATATTGCCGCATCTTGAATTTCCCATGAAACTTTATCATAAAATCTCAGGAAATAACTGCATGGATCATGGATTGTTCAGGGGGGACAACACAAGTTAGAAACTCATCTATTGCAATTCTTTAGTAAAAATTTCTCACAGCTACTTTCTCCAGTTACAGACAGATGACCTACAGTGCCGTGGCACTATCTTTTACATCTTCGCAGACAGATGGGGGTATGTCTTGGTTAGGCCATACCTCACCAGAAATGTCCTGTTACATCTCATTGCCATCGTAACAACCCAGTCGCACATATTTCGTACTCGACATGTCTCCCCCTGGTGCATATACCCACAAAATATTGGAATCGTAGCTAAGGTTAAAAACTGTCCAATGTACTGTCCGGACACGAAGTGGACAGACGGACGAACGACTGCAATCACATAATAAAAATTGGTTCTGGTTATTGCTTATACAGCTTACTGACAATCACACATTATATTTTGGTATAATTGCCTTTATTCCGTAACCTTCAATTACAATCATGAATTTGCAGCTTGACCTCCTGTGAAATCGACTATGTTGCCATTTTGTTCAGGGGAGACAACTCAAGTTAGAAACTCATCTATTGCAGTTCTTCAGTAAAAATTGTTTGCAGCCACTTTTTCCAGTTATAGCCAGATGAGCGCTACAGTGCCGTGGCACTATCTTTACTCAGATACTGATCTATTGAATATCTGTATACATGTCAATAACTCACGGAGGGAAAGTGTATCTCCCCTGCTGTAAATTTATTCCCATGCCCTTATATTGAGGATTCTACTTGTGTTTTATTAGTACAGTTTGACGTATGATATATACTGTTTTGATAGCGGTGGCTATTAAAACATATTCACCCAAATCACTGTAGTTGTGTTTTATTGATTTATTTTTTAATATTGTGTGATTCTTTAGGTAGTAAATATTATATGTGACTTGTCGGCAGAGGGCTTTACTAAAAAAAGTAGGTATAAATTAACTTATCAAACAACAGAACGAGAAGAGAGCAGGCATTAACATTTAGGCTTATTTTCATCTTCCGCCATATTAAATGATATCATCAAATGATTTGGTGATATCATCACTAAATCATTTGTAGATATCAGCAAATCGACTGATTTGCTGATATCAGTAAATCATTTGATGATATCAGCAAATCATTTGATGATATCATCAAATCATTTGATGATATCATCAAATCATTTGAAGATATCAGCAAATTTTTAATGATATCAGCAAATCCCGAATAAAAAGTAAAACGGCTTGCCATAGGCGCGCCGTTCTGAACCCATCGGTAGCTGTGTACAAGTCACTCTTGTCGCAAAATTTGCAGCAAAAGTTATCTCCCGTGATCAAGGCAAGACTCTACTTTGTAATGTGATGTTAGGTGTTACAAAAAAACCAGATAACCGTTGAAATAATATTACAAATGATTTTTGAGGGGTTCTGAGCATGACCTACTATGATTTACTGTCTAAATGGATGGTCTTGACAAATAAAAAACAAACAAAAAAAAAATACGTCACTTTTTTCGACTGTCTTTCCTGTGGAGGGAGGCTTTCTTGTTGAGGTAAATGTTTGCTTTTTAGTCACTGGACGTCGCTAATTATTCCCACCTCTTACAAATCTCACCAATATGATCAGAAACAGAAGCCTTTTTTGCCTTAGGTGCATGGTATATGGCATATTACATGTTTTGCCTATTTTCTTTGTTACTAATTTAACCGATATGCGGCCGTTGTCTCTCCATGTAGTATAAACCACACGAATTGGGGGATTTCGTTACCTTTCGTTCACAGGAAGTCACTCGATAAATTCGACAAAATGGACATTCAAAGACAAAAAAGCAATTATATTAATTCAGAATGAACCATTAGCTCATTTTAGCTCTCCAAACTGTCGACAACAGTTAAAATTTCAGCTATCTTGTGGAATAACTCGACTTAGTGGGGGTGTAAAACCTAATGTTCCATGGGGGCATTGTAGATCGCAACACTGCTTACATCTGAACATGGAACACATTTCAATACCTGTATGACCGGTCGGAACACCAAACGCTAATTTCAGACGAATACAGAACGAAAGCGGCCTCCGGATATATGATCAATGGTGGAAAGGTATTCTGAAATTGAAATACAAACCGGAGAATTATGTCAAATTAATAAAACGTTTAATTTCTTACAATATGAAATAAGGTACATGTTGCAATTTGTCAAAGAAATTTGGATTATTGGAACAAAGTACAATAAAATAAATTAAATAAAGTGCTGCTGTGATATAGATACATATGTTACAAATTTGTACATGTAAAATCTAATGTATAGTGATCAACCATACAATATAAAATAACGAACAATGAAATAAACCGCAAAAATTCTTAAATATGTTCCTATGGTCGACATGAACTCCACAAATATGCTGGCCTGTGAAATAACCCATTTAAATTTTCAGTTATGTTGGCAAATATTCCTGATTAATTTCATGAAATTTAGTGGAGTGAATCATCAACTCTGAACACCCAAACGGTGTTTCTACTAAGTACATTAAGTTTTACACTTCCACTATATATAAAAACAATATGCATGGTCAAAATGTCAGATTTTGGGGGAAATGCCCTTTTTCAAGTTATACTTCAATATAAGATTGTTATTTTGGGGGCTTTACCAGCTATGATTTTTGCACGTGAAAGGTAACGAAAGGTATTAAGAGTAATCACCAAATCGGAATGACAACGTGAATTGTAAAGGTAATAGACAATTTTAATGGAAATCATTTTGTTTATTTCTTATATGTACTATACGTTTATTATATTGCGCAAATAACCACAATTAGCATTACTTCATCAAATTTAATAATAGTTTATCAAATCTGTTCTTTATTCAAGGTTTTTCTTTAATTATGTGATGTGCATTATATCCCATTATGTTATCTACATCCGTTACAATATACATACTAGTATTGTTCAAAATAACTCGACTTCGCCATTTTACGGAAAGTATGTACATGTAGGCCTACTGTATGCATATGATTTATGTAAGTATTTACTCTGTACGCAGAATTACTTCGGTAGACACACGTATGGATAACACACGAATGCACAAAAAAACTTAGTTCAGAGATGATCAGGACTGAATCTGAATCATCAAAGAATGTGAACGTCATTACGAGGCATTCACCGTGATGGCTTTTATCATATAAACGTGAAACATCGACCTTCGCGTAAATATCGCCGTGTTCGTGTTGTTGAGGCATATTAATGTCTAAGATCGCAATCCTCTGTATCTTTGCCTTTTTTGCTTTATTATATTAACCGTGTATCTTATTTATCTTTGGTATTTATCGTTAAAATTACTTCACCATCGTATGTATCTGTGCCTGATTGTCATCGTTCAATTAGACATATCAATATCAATCGAGTACGTGTTTAGAGGATCGAGGGGTCCGAACGTCGAATTGTGCCATCATTCTCGTGTCAGTAGAATAAGGTATACTAAAAAGGTGCCGCTAAACTTGTCGAGACAGTCAAATTTGAAGAGAATGCAAAGAAATTACGTCAGTGGTGTCATTGGTGAACTCCAAAATTAGCAGATAACTTTATGATAAGATATCTTTACTTCTGCTAATCAGAAGATTGTTAAACGCCCGCCACAAAAGGCGGACGCATTGACTTATTCGATTGCGACTCCGTACGTCTGTTCCTTCGTTCGTGTCCCGCCTATATCTGCGACAGTTTTGTTGCAATTTATTGTGGATTCACTGGGGGGAGACGACGACGTGTCGCTTTACCGAAATTGAGGTCGGATCAAAGATCCAGGTAACTGGGGCCTCTTGAAGCTAATGTCAAAAGGTCAAGATTGCTAATCCAAAACTCAGGAATTCATTATAATCACAAATTTTATTTGAATGGATATGGAACTGAGGCCAAGGTCAAAGGTTTAGGTCACTGTGATCCAAATATTTGGTCATCATTAAAAATTGCATTTTTTTGGTGGGATACATTCAGGAGAGATAATGTGCTGAGTACCAAAGCAGAGCTCAAAAGATCATAGGTCACTCGGTCCAAAGATCAAGACATAACTGAGAATCTTGATTTGGTATTATAACTCCAATTTAGGGTTCAGTGGAATGAGATCTAATCTAAAAGTCTCGGCAAACATATTCACCTTGAGATGTGATCTTCCAGTTATCGATTGCACAATGTGCCCTTCGGATATACCTTTTCATCCGGGGAGAGGCGGGAGGGGAAAATCCTGTTAATTTTGAGACCAAATTGTCAAGAGTCCCTGAATTCCCAAATATGATTATGCTGTATTTTGCGAAAGCTGATTGCTATACGCAAAACCTGTTCAGTACCTGCTGAGTACCAAAGCAGAGCTCAAAAGATCATAGGTCACTCGGTCCAAAGATCAGGACATAACTGAGAATCTTGATTTGGTATTATAACTCCAATTTAGGGCTCAGTGGAATGAGATCTAATCTAAAAGTCTCGGCAAACATATTCACCTTGAGATGTGATCTTCCAGTTATCGATTGCACAATGTGCCCTTCGGATATACCTTTTCATCCGGGGAGAGGCGGGAGGGGAAAATCCTGTTAATTTTGAGACCAAATTGTCAAGAGTCCCTGAATTCCCAAATATGATTATGCTGTATTTTGCGAAAGCTGATTGCTATACGCAAAACCTGTTCACTCCGTACATATATTATACGAAGTTTGAAGATATCTGTTGGTGATACACGTGAAGTTTATTTAAAGTCAAGACGGTTATGTTCACTCCGTACATATATTATACGATACTTCAAGTTTGAAGATATATGTTGGTGATACACGTGAAGTTTATATTAAAGCCAAGACGGTTATGTTCACTCCGTACATATATTATACCATACTTCAAGTTTGAAGATATCTGTTGGTGATACACGTGAAGTTTATATTAAAGCCAAGACGGTTATGTTCACTCCGTACATATATTATAGGATACTTCAAGTTTGAAGATATCTGTTGGTGATACACGTGATGTTTATATTAAAGCCAAGACGGTTATGTTCACTCCGTACATATATTATAGGATGCTTCAAGTTTGAAGATATCTGTTGGTGATACACGTGATGTTTATATTAAAGCCAAGACGGTTATGTTCACTCCGTACATATATTATAGGATACTTCAAGTTTGAAGATATCTGTTGGTGATACACGTGATGTTTATATTAAAGCCACTTCAAGTTTGAAGATATCTGTTGGTGATACACGTGATGTTTATATTAAAGCCAAGACGGTTACCATGGCGAGATGATGATATGCACTATAATTCCAAACTTATTTACTTATTCCTAAGTTATACTTGATATACGACCTAAAGATTCCTGTGAAGGTCTTATTCCAATATTTTTTTTGATCATGACTAATTGTGCCCTGTCGGGAAGTAAACGTGTTCAAAGATTGTTGCTGGTAAATGTTTTGAACTTGATGTCAAATGTGGAATTAGAGAAGACATTTTTCACCAGAATTGATGGAGAGCACCAATACAGGCCTTTTCTTTAGTCCCTTTGGTATAATCATGGTGATTGGATTCCGATTTTCCTATTAATCAGTAACATTGTACGGTATAATATATCGTTTATCATAATAAAAATACGTCTGACTTAACGAATCTTTGTGTATGGATTTTTAAATGAATTATTATTAGATAGCGGAGGGGTGGGGGTGTGGTGGGGTCAGTTGACCCTCTTCGATATGCCATTTCAACCGAATGCATATAAAGATTCTCTGCTTTCTTTTGTCCTGTTCTCATCTCATGCAATGGACCTCGAATATAACATACTTTATGGTCTATGCAGATTCATGGGAACGTTAACGGGACTGAAAAGCGAAAAAGTAACGTTAGTAATCATTCCGAATTCAAAAAAGCTGTTTGAAGTCACATTGTAGCCATTTGGAGTTCCTTGATATGCTGTCTTTCTGCCTTGAGCGTCACTTGTAAATACCGTGGTAGGCTTGTCGCAAGGTTTGTAACTCGTAGATAAGCAAATGGCCTTAATCTGCCAAAAGAGCAGCTCTCATATACTCTATCAGAATAGCTTGAACTCTCTTAAGGTAACTGCATGGCCAGGTTGCTTATGTCTGTATTTATTGGGGTTTAGTGGAATTGGGAGGCCAAGGTTTGATTTCAAAACACGTTATTTTTGTCCACAAAAACGTCTCGCTAACAATCTAACAACGCCACAGACGCCGATGACAGCACTAGGATGCAATCAATTGTTGGCGAAGAACTCCCATTTAACCCAAGATCGTCGACGTCTTGTGTTGGCACCTAGGAGATGGTCGGTAGTTGCTGACGCTGTTGTTGACCGGAGATGTGTTGTCCGATGTGTGACATCAGGTTAAAGCTCGACGTCTATTGTGCTGAACGTGTATACTCAGTTGTGTACACCACAAGAATTGGTTGATTCAAAATAATATGGATAATCTAATCTTACCCATCAACAAAATGTCACTAGGTGGCGTTTTGGGAAGAAGTGGCAATGAAGAAAATTGAAGCACCTGCTCATGCACGTCCATGAGACAATTATGAGAGGCAATGAATCATATATTTGTGTCATGGGGTACACTTGAAACAACTGGAAGCTGCGTTTTTGATAACAAAATATGATAATACCCGATTTGTAAGATCAAAACTTGCGACAATCATAACCGGGGGTTTTTATGCCAATAAGAAGTGAAGTTCTGCGTGGAACCGCAGCATACCAAGGAACATTGAATGACAACAATGTGATTGCAACACTTTCTAAATTCTAAAATATCACCATCGATCTTTTTTTTTTTCTGGAAAATCTTGTCATTCGCACTGACGTTCCCAGAAAATTGCATTGGTTAATGATAGGACATCTTGCTCTGGTCCATCGTTCAAATTCCAATGCAGGTAAGTTGTCAACGAAAGATTAAAACGAAAAATAGTTCGAAGATTCACGAACAGTAGAAACAAATTCTTCAGAATCAATCTGATTCGCTAAACTTCATTGTTTACACACTGAAATATGAAGCCGTGTCCATACGAAACATGTAAGTACTCACATGTCCCAAAAGTTGGGACCAAGTCATGCTTCATTTAAGACGTTGTCACCCTATCTGACGTGGTCATTTCGCCCTCCCCAATTATGTTTCTTGCCCCTTCAGCTGGGGAGCTGAAACTTACCACACTGCACCTTTGGGTTAAGCTCAACCAGAAAATGTAAAAAAGAAACAAAAGTCCAAGATGGTCACTTTGATGACGTGTCGGTGACTTCATTTTGAAAAGGCATTTTTTTGGTCGATTTGTCGGTCAGATTTTTTCGAATTATTTATTTATGTAGTTTCTCCGACATGATAAATTAGTAAATATTAGTGTGATGTGAAATAAAATAGATTTTGTCCACTTTCCTTCACGGAAAAGCAGAGAATTTTAAGAAAAATGACGAATACACCAATTTTCTGGTACCCCTCGTGGCCGCCATCTTGAATTCACCCATGATTCTCTGCTCGGGGGTTATACAAACAGGTTCAAAATGACCGCAATATAATAAACTGCAAAATCACGGAGAGTTAGCTCTCAATTTATTGTCGTTCTGCTTCTAGTGTAGAATTCTTTATAGAAAATAACATAAATACAAAAATCGGAGAATCGGACCGAAAAATTTACAAAAAAATGTATTGTTCGAATATGACGCCATTCTTTGATTTGTCCTTACCTTTTCTGACAGAGCTTGACCTCAAGATATATTTGGAGAAGTGTGAACGCCCTAGCCCAATTAAAAGGAGTGATATTTAGTTTTGTGGGGGGAGGGGGGAGGCTAGGTCTCAAATCGACCCGGCCAAGTTGGGTAACCGCATATTAACGAACTAGGTTCTTCTCGGCGGAAGAAGACGACTAAGAGCAGCCACTGCCGTGGTACGGGCTCCAACAACGGAGGGTCGTAAAGGTCACGATGGGGTCGCTACCGGATCGCAGTTACAATTATCGTGTGGGAAAAAGGATCAGGAACCAGGCCGCACTTATACGTGAAGAGAAAAGATGGGCCAGCCAGTAGTATAGAAACGGGAAATCCTCCCCAGTTTTCCCGCTGACCTCACAAATTTGCATATGACCTCTGTGACGTCACTTCCGGTTCCGGTGACGTGACCGGACGTGACCTTTGATCCCGGTGCATGCGCACAATACCGGATAAATATGCTGCGCAGGTGTCAACGGTCACTTTCGGTCACGTGACCGGAACCGGAAGTGACGTCGCGGTGGTCCTATGCAAATTTTTTAGGTCACCGAGGAGAATTTCCTGTTTATAAGAATCGGAAGTAACGTCATAGAGGTCATTTGCAATTTTTTTAGGTCAAGGGGCTATTAATACGGGGGTCAATTTGGAAGTGACATTTGACCCAGCGCATGTGCGTCGGAGTCTGGGCCATTTCTATAAACTGGTTAACTACGGTATACAAAAGAACCAAATCACTTTGTTGTAATAAAAAACAGGTTTTATTTGCATTACTGAGAACACACCATACATACTTTTCGCACGTCATTCTCCGTGAATCGGTTTTGTCAACGTGCTGCTTGTGTGACGGCACAGAGGTCATGCAAATTTCCAATTTTCAAAATGGCGGCCGCACAACGTTCGTCCTACTTTAGTCCAAGATGACCGAAGGAGCATGACGTCTTCGGGTACCAGCAAATCTTAACATGTCTTCTGCGGTATGAATGCATTGATACATATACCGGCTCGTTAGTTTTATATAATATAGCATGGTACAATCGCTCGTGAAAGGTTAGAAAAAAACGTCAGTGCGGGTGCCGTTTGTGTAAGTTCGTTGATGAACGAGAGATTCTGAAGGATCTTGGCGCCCACCATTGTCCGATAATTGTAAGCTAATGACAAGAGGATCTTTTTGTCCATTGTTACTAAGACGATTGAGTTGTAATTTTGTTTACAGAATTTCGAATCTGAGTGAAAAAGATCGAAAAAGGGACACTGGAAAACACCAAGATATAATCTTTCTAAGTTTCAGAAGTTTCAAGATTTCTAGAAACTGTACTTATGTCGGTTGTTATAGTACAAGAGAAATGAGCAAAGTTAGTCTGAAAATGAATGTACGGAGGATCCTTCGTTTTCGTTTTGTAGTATTTTTATTTTATTTATTTATTTGCACGTGTCATCATTGGGTACTGGAAGCGAAAACAAATCGCTTTGATACTTTGGCATGAGCTATGAAGCATACTTAAGATTTTATAATTAGGAACGAATGCTAATTCTATTCTGTTTACTGGTCTAGTTTGAGATATCTCTTTTGAGATACCTACTCGAAAATAGTAAGATGGTACAATACATAATATTGAAGGGATCCAGTCCGTGCAGTAATGTTGAAACTTCGAAAGTATCTGAATCCTGATATATCCCTTGGATCGAAACATGTAGTGGTCTACAGTTGTCGAGTTGTGACGTTGTGTCACAAAAGTGACGTCCCTTCATGTAGCCGACCCGCCGGCAGAGGAAAGGGTGGGGCAGTTCACTTGCAACTGCATGGACTAAAGAAAACTGATTTAAAATTTGAAGAAATACATTTTAATTCCGAATTATTTGAACTCCTTGATATGGAAGGTGAAGGTATGGATATTCTCTATAGTAAATATATAGAATATGCCCCACAACTAGACGACAAGGGGAACCTGTGTACCAAATTTGACAAAGACCCATACAGTAGTTTACTGAGAAATCACAATAACAAAGTTTCATGGGGAAATCCAAGATGGCCGCCTGATGGACATATTGGATTTTGGAATCGGACCAGAAAAGGTATCTTGCACAACTGGACCACAAGGGGAACCTGTGTACCAAATTTGAGAAAGATCCAGGCAGTACTTCCTGAGAAATCACGATAAAGTTTCATGGAGAAATCTAAGATGGCCACCAGGTGGTCATATTGGAATGTCGATTCGGACCGATAAAGGTATCTTGCACAATTAGATCCTAAGGGGAACATGTGTACCAAATTTGAGAAAGATCCATGCAGTACTTCCTGAGAAATGACGATAAAGTTTCATGGGGAAATCCAAGATGGCTGCCTGGTGGCCATATTGGATTTTCGAATCGGACCAGAAAAAATATCTTGCACAACTAGACCTCAACGGGAACCTGTGTACCAAACTTGAAAAAGATCCATGGAGTACTTCCTGAGAAATCGTGATAACAAGGTTTCTTGGGGAAATCCAAGATGGACGCCTTGTGGCCATATTGGATTTTCGATTCGGACCGAAAAAGATATCTTGCACAACTAGACCCTAAGGGAAACCTGTGTACTAAAGTTGAGAAGGATCCATGCAGTACTTACTGAGAAATGACGATAAAGTGGCATGGGGAAATCCAAGATGACTGCCTGGTGGCCATATTGGATTTTCGAATCAGACCAGAAAAGGCATCTTGCACAACTAAACCCGAAGGGGAACCTGTGTACCAAATTTGAGAAAGATCCATGCAGTACTTCCTGAGAAATGACGATAAAAATGTTTCATGGGGAAATCCAACATGGCTGCCTGGTGGCCATATTGGATTTTCAAATCGGACCAGAAAAGGTATCTTGCCCCACTAGACCCCAAGGGGAATCTGTGTAGCAAATTTGAGAAAGATCCATGCAGCAGTTCCTGAGACATTGCGATAACAAGGTTTCATGGGGAAATCCAAGATGGCTGACTGGTGGCCATATTGGATTTTCGAATCACACCGGAAAAGATATCTTGCACAACTAGACCCCAAGGGGAACCTGTGTACCAAATCTGAGAAAGATCCATGTGGTAGTTCCTGAGAAATCGCGATAAAAATGTTTCATTGGGAAATCCAAGATGGCTGCCTGGTGGCCTTATTGGATTTTCGAATCACACCAGAAAAGGTATCTTGCACAACTAGACCCCAAAGGAAACCTGTGTACCAAATTTGAGAAAGATCCATGCAGTAGTTCCTGAGAAATCGCGATAACAAGGTTTCATGGGGAAATCCAAGATGGCTGCCTGGTGGCCTTATTGGATTTTCAAATAGGACCGGAAAAGATATCTTGCACAACTAGACCCTAAGGGAAACCTGTGTACCAAATTTGAGAAGAATCCATGCAGTACTTACTGAGAAATGACGATAAAGTGGCATGGGGAAATCCAAGATGACTGCCTGGTGGCCATATTGGATTTTCGAATCAGACCAGAAAAGGCATCTTGCACAACTAGACCCGAAGGGGAACCTGTGTACCAAATTTGAGAAAGATCCATGCAGTACTCCCCGAGAAATGACGATAAAAATGTTTCATGGGGAAATCCAAGATGGCTGCCTGGTGGCCATATTGGATTTTCAAATCGGACCAGAAAAGGTATCTTGCACCACTAGACCCCAAGGGGAATCTGTGTACCAAATTTGAGAAAGATCCATGCAGCAGTTCCTGAGACATCGCGATAACAACGTTTCATGGGGAAATCCAAGATGGCTTGGTCAGTCAATCTATGTAGGGTTTTGAGCATCTCTTCTAACCCCGGATCCCGGTGAAGGGGCTATCTGCAGTGAGGGTCAGAAGGCCAGTGGGCAATCCCGGTTATTGATTCGTTTCTCGTAAACGCCACGACTGATCCCGCTCGTATACACGTTACATTCTCATGTTTTCAGTACTTCCCTTCGACCGGAGTCCGTGTCCATGTTTTCAACTTCGCACAAATGAACTGGGTCTCTTCAACGGAGTCATTGAAGAGCCAGCTCGATGTCGCTATCAAATGGGTTGACGGACAACGGCGTCATTAACAAGGTCTGAAAGAACCGCTAGAGGAACAATTTCTCGCGTCAGTGTCGATACAGGAATCCCCTCAAAGTTGATATTGTAAAGCGGTGTCCCGTTTAGTCTCTTCCGCAGCCCGCAGCTCTGGGCATGTGAAGATCAGTATGGTTGTATCGTTAGAAAGATGTTCAAATTGCAGAATTTTTGCCAAATTAATCGAGGTTATTATAAGTCAAACTATGAGAAGTCTTATCAAGACTGAACACAGGAGTGGACAGTAGCAAACCATCGATGTTGTTGTTCACATTCATAATTTATTCATAACACCAAGAGAATGGGGAATCCAGCAATGGATTCTCCCTCCCCCAACGAGAACCCAAGGATTCCAAAGGATTCTCCTGATGCCACCACTAGGGCATCCTCTTGATTCACTTGGAGCCTCGTGGGAGGTACCGTTGCTGGATTCCACTTCAAGCATCACTATACGATTCCCCTTTTTCTCTCAGTGTATAGGTAAAACATTTATTTCTCATTGACAAATCCGCTAAGTCATATTTTCCTGAGGAAAACATATGACAAGGGAGATTGTTTTCTGTGACATTCTTTCCTTTCACACCTGTTCTGATAATTTCTTCAGATTTCTTATTTAAGTGGTTTATGGAGAAGACATTCATTTTCAATTGGCCTATCGCTGTCTGTCTATAGATGGTTTCTCTCCAAAATTACGATTGAATGATACAACTGACAAAACTATTGAGGCTTTAATTGAACCTTTCTGGACGACGTTTCCTTTATTATGCCTTCAGCTATAAGGTAATAATGATACAAATGTTAAAAAATAATTGACATAATTTCACAGAATAATTGCAATACCAATTATTCAATATGCTAATTTTATTCTCGTTTCTCCACCCTTTGCCTAAACAAAGCGATATGTGATATACAAAATACTAAAGCAATCCTCTACAATGACGGACTCGGGCTGATGATAATTCTACCGCTGTGAAGATATGAAATGATTCGATCGAACGTATCAACGTCAACATCTTTCACCTCGATTGTCACGTGTCCCGAACGCGAGGATCCGTGATATTTAGAACGTCTGGTCAGTTTTCTGAGATTAGACAAAATCCGATAGTACCATTTCAACTTTTGACCTCCGCTTCTCGCTCTGTTGTCATCTAAATTGTAGAAAAATGTCAAATCAGCGCGAACAATTATCTCAAAACGATTACATGTAAAATTTGCGAATTAACGACGTCTTGCTCAATTCATAGCAAACCTTAGCAAGAGAAGATATTGCCTCGCCTATATGTAGAGAACAATGTTTCTCTGATAATTGGTATATTACCAAGCTGTCAACATATTCATTCAACTAAGCATATTGAATATCAGGGAAATATAAATTGTAGATACCACTTTATGCAAGTTAACACGTGCATGTATAGCCATATGTATAGATGGGTACGAACAACCAAACGATTACCGCTATTGACCAGGTGGTAGCTAGTCATTTGTCTTCGCTCTCATGCAGGAATAGTCGATCCCTCTCTTGCATTCGCACAATAAATTATATAGTATTTTACCTGCTTCTGGTTGCTAAGATGGATATCACTCCGTACACGGGCACCCTGTCATTGCAGACCAGAAATTTGACATCACACATCTCGGGCATCTCCGTGATGAAGCACAGATCCTCACAGGGGGCGTTAGTGTTGCTATAGGGCATCACCTCATTCACTCACGAAACCAAGGAAAGTTTATGGAGCCATCTAAAAACCAAACAATAATGAACAAAGAGGTGCATGGGAAAGGATAAAACATGTACACGATATAGTGAATGGTAGAATATGAAGTTCTGTTACCTGGTTTCCTTACAATTTTGTTCATTTGTAATTCACCATGTCATGATATACCAAATGAAAACGGATAAAATTACTCTTGTAAAACACCGATAAGTCAAACGTTCGTTCGGTTGAAAAGATCGATCATACACATGATACAGAGAGAGAGAAAGAGAGAGAGAGAGAGAGAATTAAGGTTTAACGTCGCGTTCAGCAATATTTCAGCTATATAGCGATGATCAAACAAAATCTATACAGTCGTTCAAATGTATACTTTGTCATAGCATGTTCAGACAAACAATGCTTCCATAGAAATAAAACTAAGCCGAAATTTTAGACAAATCGTGTGTAAGTGTGTTCTACATCAGGAAGACAAACATCTCTGAATATGAATTGTTTCTGGTTAGCAGGCGATTAAAATAATTATTTGATAGTTGTTTCCTTCTTCAGCATCCGACTGTTGAACAGGTAAATATTTGGTTCGAAATAATTGCAGCTCTTCATAATATAATCACTTAGTAATTAGTCACAAATATAGTAATTAAACACGAGACAATTTGTTGTTTTTCACTGAACGAAAACAGTGCGCATCCATTGTAAGTTTACAGACGGGCAGTGTTTCACTCTGATAGCGTCATGAAAGTTCGCTTGGGTTTGACAGCCGCAACACTTTATTGAATACCGCGTCATACAGACTCGATACAGATAACACATTTACCTGCCAAGAAAGACGCGCTCAGACATTACATAAGTGGTGTATTCTTGAGTATAGTGTCGATGGTTTTATTTTGACACAGGCAGCATATTCAGCATTGTCTAAATTGCAGAAAATCCATAGAAAATATGTATTTCCTTATGCATATTAGTATGAACTTCATTCCAAGAGAAACGTTCTTGAATTTACTGATAAGCTGTATTTATGGCTGACACTGCGAGAAAGTTTCCTAATTACAAGTTCATGACAATCATGTAATATAACAAAATGCACTTACATTAACGGACAGAATATGATTAAGCTTAATGGGTCCAAGATAATAGAAACTGTGGACACTCTCGTGTGCTGGCACATGTACAGGCACCGTCGTGATATGATTAAAAGATGTTGAAAACGACGTTAAATCCTACTCGCTCAATACTCACTACCCACCCCACTGATATGCCAGCCCGAATTCAACCTATCCCACCCTACGGCTTATCCTGCTGATTTATTTCCTGAATAATCACAGATGCATTATTGTGACGATTTGATTTCTGATACAATTGTGACGTAATGTAATCTCAACATAATGTCTTCTTATTTTTGTGAGACAATCTTAATAAATTAAAATCCTATATGCTTCTCTATCGTATGGTCGCTACAGGATCTTATACTCGCCGATCTCCTTTCGTGTTTTGTTTACATCTGGGACTTGACCAATCGTAGCCCATCTTCTGTATTCTCTGGTGACATGACTCGGATTTGATCGATACAGCCGACTGTAGGCTCTATAGGGGTACTTCGTATACCTAAATCTGACATGAATATTCGAGCGGTAAAACAAGAAATATCAACATTTCTTTTCGATTCTCGCTTTCGAGATTTACCTTTACTGATTCAATCAATTTTCTGATGAAGTTCCACTATGATGAAATAGAAATATTGCACAGAAAATACCCGATATACAGAAATAATTCAATCGCTCGACGAAATTACTTCCACCGACCTGTTCAGAGCCTCTTCGTCCAGCGACTGCGAAAAATAGCTCGGGCAGCAGCCACGAGGACCCATCATGGACAAAATTTTGGGAATATTTGACGAAATTATCCCCTAATCCGACTGAAAAAGATAACAGTAGGTACAAAGGTATGTCAGACTTTAAAATGTCTCTTATAACGAGTCGACTTTTCTGTCAGAAATTTCGCCGATACGTTGTGAAGTTGAAAGGTGTTGATCGCTCGCTCTCTCGCTTACACAGACCCAGGGTTTCTCATTTCCAGCTGACAGTTGTGCGCTGCATGCATACTTAGCTCGGATGTTTCGTCGTTGCTTTTTTATGATTTTCCCTGTCATAATGCCGTCATTTATAGATAGTATAATTCCCGTTTAAATTGATGTCATTTAATCCAGACGTCTGGCATGAAACAGCGCGGGAGCCGACGTCATCTTTTCTCGGTTAGGCCGAGCGTCGAGTTGGGAGTGGAAACTACTACTAAAACGGATGTGATTGGTCCGTTTGCAGCACTGCATATTCATGACATGACATCACAAAACACGGAGGGAGATCGGCGAGTATAAGATCCTGTAGCGACCATACCATAGAGAAGCATATAGGATTTTAATTTATTAAGATTGAAAATGATATACACTCGTGGTCATTAAATTCCTGTTCATATTTTGCCGTTTTTACCCCTCGGGCGAAATTGTCGTCGTCGGCTTTGTCTGTCTGTCCCTCTGCCATCTCTCCGTGTGTCCGTCTGTCTGTCAGTGGACACGATATCTCAAGAAAGATTAGAGTCGGGTATTTTAAATTCATACCTCATATGTATCTGGTGAAGAGTCAGAAACCTGTTGAAAATGACTGACCTTGACTTATTTTATCAAGGTAAAATTCTAGTATTTGCTATATGTTTTGAAGGATTGAAGCTATGGTCTCCAAATTCATATTACAAATGATGATTAACTCAAAGTCTATCTCAGTTGACTGACGTTGACCTATTCTTTTCAAGGTCATATACTGTTTATTATGATATAACAGGAAGAAAAACAGCTAGGCTTTTCAAATCCAGCTTAGGGCAGCATCGTTTACCATACCATGTTTGTCTGGCACCGGAGGTAGATGAAAGTGCCAAACAAATTAGGCTCTCAGACTAAACCATTGAACGTTCGACTTTTTGATAACCATTGCTAACAATTGGCACAATATTGTAGATATAGAAGTATAACTCTCGTTCCGACCACGGGAGATAACCAATCTCGAACGATTTTGGTGATAGCGACTTCACGCGCCTGTCTTTAAAATAGCACGAGCGATTTCCATGCTAGAAAAAAAATCTTTCTTTTAGCATTATTTATAAGGTTCCCGGAAATGAATGAGACGAAAGTCTAAGTTTTCTTGCGTGCGATTCTGGTGCTGTGTGATCTGTTTAGGCTTAGATATTGACAAGATCCACTTGAAACAGTGGTAGACCATGACTGGCCTATGAGTGCACGCCAATTGAACGAGCATGATGCTGTACCTGGCTGATCTCCTTAGCTGAAGCGTTTAACAAGGTAGATATTAGGCTGAGTAAATGAGCCTCTACGCCAATGGACATCGGGCATGATGTCTCGCAATCTAATTAAAATTAAATCCTAACTGCTTCCCCATTTGGATATGTCGCTTGCAGGATCTAACCGGCTTGCAATAACGCGCGTGTTGACCAATCCCGAGAGGTTTTCATAGTGCTTTGAAGGGAACGTAATGACAAGTGCTTTCTGGTTGGCTCAGCCGAAGCACACGCCAAGCTGTTGGGGGAATCTTCTGATGTTGCCGCCCTCCCGCTAGGTTGGCGCCATAATGCGGGGTAGAATTATGGAATCGTCCTTGGCGTAACATTGAGTTAACGCAGAGTCCATGAACCTATCCCCCCTGCCCGACTCAAGTAAAGTAGTTAAAATGCGGTCGTGATGTCATAAGACTATTAAATATTCACGAGCTGGGCGCTCCGAACACAAAATTCAATTGAAATCAGTAAGATCCTACATAGCGACATATACGATTGGGGAGCATTGATAGGATATTAATTTATTAAGATTGGATGTCTCGATAGAACCGTGGAATATTTCATTAGATATCATTCTCCGTAGTAAGGTCTAGCTCATAAAATCAGCATCTGTCCCTGTGGGTATTCAATGCCGTTAACCTTGAAAGGGCTAGACGGAGCACATTTGTTTGACCCAATCATTCTCATAAAACTTCCGTGTCAGCTCATTAGTTTAAAAGTTCTACCGGGTTCTGGCGAATTTTGTCAGTATCCTGAATTCACTGTACAGCTATTGCACTCAAACTTAACACAACAGAAATAATAAACTTGGATTGTCATGGCGTCATCTCAACATTAGAGATCAATTGTTTGCTGAGATATATAGAAAACTCCAGCTTCCGCCTGCGCATACGTTCAGTGAGCAGGGTAGAAACTTGACATCACACAACTCGGGCATATCTCCGTGATGAAGCGAAGATGCTATAGGTCATCTCCTCGTTCACCGCAATTATCTCACGAACTCTTCAAAGTCACGAAACGAAGGAAAGGTTACGGAGTCATTTAAAAACGATATAACGAACAAAAAGGCAGGAAAGGAAAAAACATATACATGATACAGTGAGTGATATGCGCTTTGGTTGTCTGTATTTCTTTTTACATTTTTGTTCGTTTGGAAATCATGATGTCAAAATATACCACACGAATGCTATAAAGCGATAAAATTATTATAAAACACCGATAAGTCAGACGAACACGATTCGTCTGGTTGAAAAGATCGATCATACACATGGATAACTCTGATTGATTCTGGTGAGGAGGCGATTAGAATGATTCACTGATAGATGTGTCCCCGTTCAGCACCAGACTTCTGGACAGGTGAAAATGGACAGTTCATATTTGGTTAGAAATAATTGTATCTCATTGTTAATTACCTGCCATCAAACATAGTAATTAGACACGAGAGTTTGTTGTTTTTCATTGAAAGAAAACAGTGGGCATCCCTTGCAAGTTTACAGGCAGTCAATGATTTTCTCTGATGGCGTCATGAGAGTTTGCGTGAGTTTGACAGACGTGGAACTTTATTGGATGCCATGTCATATAGACGAGATACAGTTAACATGGTTAACACCATTACCTGTCAAAGAAGTGATCAGACATTATAATGAGACTACTGTACTATTGAGTACAGTGTCGATGGTTTTATTTTGACAAAGAGCATCATTCAGAATTTACCAACGTGCGGAAAATCCATTGACAAATATGTTAATAACTTCTTTCCAAGAGAAACGTTCTTGCGTTTATTGATAAGATGTATATATGTATGCCTGATGCCGTGAGAAAGTGTCCTAATTACAAGTAGATGTAATATAGCAACACACACCTACTTTAATTGACAGAATGTGACCCAGCTCTTCAGTACGCCAGCCCAAATTAAATCTATCCCACCCCACGACTTATTCTGCTGATTTATGTTCTGAATAAGCACAGATGTGTAAATGGCGATGATTTATTTGCTAATATACCATTGTGACTGTCTCAACGTAATGTCTTCATATTTTCGTGAGACATATCAAAATGATATACAATCGCGGTCATTAACTTCCTATTGATATTTCGCAGCTCATTTGATTGCACCGATATAGCGATATATAGAGCAATATAGGAGCGATCTCTCATTGTCAGGACGGGAGGTGGTTCTCTCCCCCTAATCATTTTCTTTACCCCTTGAGATAGGGGGCTGAAACTTATTACACTATACCCTTGGGTCAAGCTCTACCAGAAAATGTAAAACGAAATCCAAGATGGCCGCTTTGATGACGTCACAGTGACGTCATTTTGAAAAAGGAAATTTTTTGGTCGATTTTTCGGTGGGATTTTCCGAATTTTTTATTTTTGCAATTTCTCCACAAAAACTGCATGAAAAATTAGCAAACATTAATGTGATATGAAATAAAATAGTTTTTGTCCACTTTTCATCGCGGAAAAGCAGAAATGTTGAAGAAATATGACAAAAACATCACTTTTTTGGTACCCCACGTGGCCGCTATCTTGAATTTATCCATGATCCTCTGCTCGGGGGGTTATGCAAATAGACACAAAATGACCCCAATAAGATAAGCTATAAAGTCACGGAGTTTCAGCTCTCCATTTTTTGCCGTTCCGAAGATAGCGCAGAAAGTTTGGTATGGGGCCATTATGCCCCCCCCACCTCCCCAGGCCAGATAGGGTTAAGGTAGAGAATGCCACGCACTAAATCATGAACGCTCGGCTTCCTGATGACAACCGTTGCTAACAGCTGGCAAGACATTGTAGATATGGAAAAGGGCACAGACAACCAATCTCAAACAAGTCCCGTTTCTGTCTCCAAAACACAAGCGATTCCCATGCTAGAAAAAAAAATATATTTTCGTTTTAGCATAATATATAAGGTTTTTCCTGAAAATAAGTGGGATGAAATCTAAGTTTTCGCGCATGCGATTCGGGTTGTGTGTGTTCTGTTCAAGCTTAGATCTGGAGACTTGAAACCGTTGTAAAGGACCACGGTCCGTGTAACACTTGACAATTCAGCTTTCCATCTTGCAAAATTGAAAGTAGAAAGATGGAAGGCTCTACATCGGTCCCGTATTCGAGCTTTCCGTCTCGCAAAATTGAAAGTAGAAAGATGGAAAGCTCTACATCGCTCCCGTGTTCGAGCTTTCCGTCTCGCAAAGTTGAAAGCTGAAAGATGGAAAGCTCTACATCGCTCCCATGTTCGAGCTTTCCATCTCGCAAAATTGAAAGTAGAAAGATAGAAAGCTCAGCATCGCTCCCGTATTCCAACTTTTCAAAATGAGTTTATGTCATCTAGAAATACGAGAGCGATACTTTATTAAAATTGATCTGGTTTCTCCAAACTTACAACATTTGCATTTACGACAAATGTGTGCCAGTAACCTTGCACAGTTCAATTTTCGTTTTTCTGTTTTTGGTTTCGCAAAATCAAGAATTGAAATTTGGCCGTCAATTTTCAATTTTTGTTTTTCGTTTTCGGTTTCTCAAAATCGAAAATTGAAATTTGACATTCCATTTTCAATTTTCGTTTTCGTTTTCCTTCACCCAAAAATGAAAATCAAATATTGAAAATTGTCAGTTTTTCGTTTTTTTATTTTAACTTTGACGCGTCAATGTTAACTGCGCACGCGCTTGCAAGGCTTATGATGTCACTTTCGGTCCGCGGAGTAGTATGGAAAGCGCAAATCGGGTTGTATAGGCAGGTTTGGAGCATAATATGGAAAACCATTAGGGGGAAAGGTATGGGAGTTTCACAACATTATATATCTCTGGAGCCAGGCATTCGAGCTAGAGTATAATAGATCAACTGCGCAGTTACAGAATCGAGTACGCATTCGTGCAGCAGGTGTGAAGCATTATATGGAGAACAATGAGGTTGATACACATAGGAGTTTCATTAAAGTAGGGTAGTATAATAAATACGTGGGACCCTAATCATAACCCCCGAAGGAACTTCCCGCGTCGATGCATTGAAGCGTTTGACACCCGCACTTAATGCGTTATGAGTTATCTAGGTTTGAGGAAGGGTTGATCGGGTTTTGTGAAATTTCATCCCTGAGCCGCGCAGCCATATGCCATATACGAATTTCGCGGCCCATCACCGCGATGCTTACTCTTATTGGTATTACATCTTTGTTGGTATCTTTATAAGTACTATATTTTGGTTTAAACAGTATTTATTCAATCAAGTGAATTGGGAGCGCGTTAAGACAGGCTTATTATCGCGTCTCCCACGTGCAGAAGTACATACATAAAATACATAATTGATAGAAAAAGGCGAACTTCTAGGAGAGAGAGAAAACTACGGAGCCGTAAAAGGGACATGGAAATAATTTTTTCATCCTCTTCGAAATTTTTTTTTTCTTCTTATTAAGTCGTTATAACGACTTAATAAAAAAAAAAAAAAAAAAATGGGGGCTGAAAATTTTTCTTTTCGTCTTATTAAGTCGTTATAACGACTTAATAATAAAAAAGAAAAAAAAAATCGGGGCTGAAAATTTTTCTTTTCGTCTTATTAAGTCGTTATAACGACTTAATAAAAAAAATCAAAAAAAAATCGGGGCTATTTTTTTTTTTTTTTTTTATTATGTCGTTATAACGACTTAATTTACCAATGAAATTGCAGCATTAAGTCGTTATAACGACTTATTAAGTCGTTATAACGACTTAATTGACCAATGAAATTCCGTCTTACTTCTGCAGCTTTTATTTTGTTAACTGACACCTCCCCGGTGAAACAGCGTTTAGATAGGCACTATCAAGGGCAGATCTACGGGGGGTGGGGTCAGGGGTCCCCCCCCCAATTAGACCTGTAAAAAAAAAATGAGAGAGAGATCAGCGAACCCTGGAATTTCACGTAGAAATAATATCTTGAAATTATATCTAAAATAAACGAATGTGGATTATGTAATCAGAGTATCTATTGATATATTATACAGACATCTATTTATGTGGTTTGTGAGCGTACTATATTTCGATGTTGAATATGAAAACATTATGGCTACGAGCGCTCCACGTGTGAACTGTTAGTCCTGATTTGTATGTGTTTTACCAGAATGTCAAATGGGGGCATAAGGTCTGATACTTTTCAATATCGATGCGTGCTTATGCGAAACAAAAGTGAAAGTTAATCTACATACATTATGTTCGATTTATTTTGTTTTTGGTGCATTTTGACGGTATATTTTCTGTTTGTTTTGAATGAACATTAAACCGTTGCTCGATCTGGAGCTCAGTTCCCACTCTCATGTTTTTGATTGCATGGGTCTCTCCATTTTTCATAACTGGATGTAAAACTCCATAAGTTCAGTCTTGTTCAATCTATGAACGGCTCTCCCAGAAAGTGTCGAATTTACGCATGCAAACGCTGTGTTGTGGTGCATTATGATAGTAGGATTACGGCATTTGTATCACATCACAGTGTTTTGCCTCTCAACCCATCCCACCCCTCTCCCCCAGCTCCGCCGTGCCTGAATAGGTGTTAGTAAAATCCGTCTGCATTTCACATTTTTTCGCTTGGCTGTTTAGGAGTGGACTACAGCTATACCTATACAATTATCAGCATGTCTGACCCATTTTTAATTCTTTGAAGTGAGCCGCCATACCGCTCGAGCCAACGCTACAAGCTCCTCAATTATCTGTAATGTAATTTTGGCGATATTATCGGACCAACACAGAGAATCCATGTGAATTGGCAGGTTTGGGCATAGAGTCATAGGATTGCCTTTTAGTCGGCAGACGCCGTCAACTTTTCCCACCTCTATAGCCTACATATCTCTCCACTTTATCCAAAGTTTATTACTTCAATGGCATTATCAGACTTCATACTGCATATCTAAACGCATCTTCTCTAGCCAAGTCGACGTACATCACGTTGCTCTGTAGTTGACTTGGCTGGTGAGGATGATCTAAACGCTGTTTCACCGGGGAGTTGTCAGTTAACAAAATAAAAGCTGCAGAAGTAAGACGGAATTTCGTCAATAATAATGTTATAACGACATAATAAACAAATAAAAAAAAAAAAAAAAAATAGCCCCTATTTTTTTTTTTTTATTGCCGTTATAACGATTTAATAAGAAGAAAAAATAGCTCCCTTATTTTTTTTTTTTTTTATTAAGTCGTTATAACGACTTAATAAGAAGGTTTAGCCTCATATTTCTTTTTTTTTTTTTTAAGTCGTTATAACGACTTAATAAGAAGAAAAAAATTTTCAGGGGTTGAAAATTATTTCCATGTCCCTTTTACGGCTCCGTAGAAAACAGAACCAAAAAATATATAAATAAAATGACTCTTGAGAACCGATAAACTTGATAATGATAACGGATAGGGGATAAGTACGGAGCCGTAAAAGGGACATGGAAATTATTTTTTTCAACCCCTGAAAATTTTTTTTTCTTCTTATTAAGTCGTTATAACGACTTAAAAAAAAAAAAAAAAAAAATGGGGGCTGAAAATTTTTCTTTTCGTCTTATTAAGTCGTTATAACGACTTAATAAAAAAAAAAAAAAAAAAATGGGGGCTGAAAATTTTTCTTTTCGTCTTATTAAGTCGTTATAACGACTTAATAAAAAAAAAAAAAAAAAAAATGGGGGCTGAAAATTTTTCTTTTCGTCTTATTAAGTCGTTATAACGACTTAATAAAAAAAAAAAAAAAAAATAGGGGCTATTTTTTTTTTTTTTTTTTTTTTTTTATTATGTCGTTATAACGACTTAATTGACCAATGAAATTGCAGCATTAAGTCGTTATAACGACTTATTAAGTCGTTATAACGACTTAATTGACCAATGAAATTCCGTCTTACTTCTGCAGCTTTTATTTTGTTAACTGACAACTCCCCGGTGAAACAGCGTTTAGATATGCAGTATGAAGTCTGATAATGCCATTGAAGTAATAAACTTTGGATAAATTGGAGAGATATGTAGGCTATAGAGGTGGGAAAAGTTGACCGCGTCTGCCGACTAAAAGGCAACCCTATGACTCTATGCCCAAACCTGCCAATTCACATGGATTCTCTGTGTTGGTCCGATAATATCACCAAAATTGTTTTGCTCGGCACCAACCATTACAGATAATTGAGGAGCTTGTAGCGTTGGCTCGAGCGGTATGGCGGCTCACTTCAAAGAATTAAAAATGGGTCAGACATGCTGATAATTGTATAGGTATAGCTGTAGTCCACTCCTAAACAGACAAGCGAAAAAATGTGAAATGCAGACGGATTTTACTAACACCTATTCAGGCACGGCGGAGCCGGGGGAGAGGGGTGGGATGGGTTGAGAGGCTAAACACTGGATTATAGTTTTGATAATTTTCGCAGAGAATAACACATGTGATACAAATGCCGTAATCCTACTATCATAATGCACCACAACACAGCGTTTGCATGCGTAAATTCGACACTTTCTGGGAGAGCCGTTCATAGATTGAACAAGACTGAACTTATGGAGTTTTACATCCAGTTAGGAAAAATGGAGAGACCCATGCAATCAAAAACATGAGAGTGGGAACTGAGCTCCAGATCGAGCAACGGTTTAATGTTCATTCAAAACAAACAGAAAATATACCGTCAAAATGCACCAAAACAAAATAAATCGAACATAATGTATGTAGATTAACTTTCACTTTTGTTTCGCATAAGCACGCATCGATATTGAAAAGTATCAGACCTTATGCCCCCATTTGACATTGTGGTAAAACACATACAAATCAGGACTAACACTTCACACGTGGAGCGCTCGTAGCCATAATGTTTTCATATTCAACATCGAAATATAGTACGCTCACAAACCACATAAATAGATGTCTGTTTAATATATCAATAGATACTCTGATTACATAATCCACATTCGTTTATTTTAGATAAAATTTCAAGATATTATTTCTACGTGAAATTCCAGGGTTCGCTGATCCCTCTCTCATTTTTTCTACAGGTCTAATTGGGGGGGACCCCTGACCCCACCCCCCGTAGATCTGCCCTTGATAGTGCCTATCTAAACGCTGTTTCACCGGGGAGGTGTCAGTTAACAAAATAAAAGCTGCAGAAGTAAGACGGAATTTCATTGGTCAATTAAGTCGTTATAACGACTTAATAAGTCGTTATAACGACTTAATGCTGCAATTTCATTGGTCAATTAAGTCGTTATAACGACATAATAAAAAAAAAAAAAAAAAATAAAAAAATAGCCCCGATTTTTTTATTTTTTTTTTTATTAAGTCGTTATAACGACTTAATAAGACGAAAAGAAAAATTTTCAGGCCCCAGTTTTTTTTTTTTTTTTTTTATTAAGTCGTTATAACGACTTAATAAGACGAAAAGAAAAATTTTCAGCCCCCATTTTTTTTTTTTTTTTTTTATTAAGTCGTTATAACGACTTAATAAGACGAAAAGAAAAATTTTCAGGGGTTGAAAAAAATAATTTCCATGTCCCTTTTACGGCTCCGTAGATAAGAGATACTCCGGGTGCTGATTACAAGGATACAATGGTCGAAAGCCTGTTCAGTCGCTATCAAAATGAAATAGACAATGTTTCTAATGTTAGGTCGCTTGTGATTCACCCAGATCGATTGGATTCTGTTATGTAATGGCCTAAATATGATTGTATATTAATATTTTATATGAATCTTTGCGGTCATCACCAATTAATAATTGTTTAGAAGGCGGAATTCCGGTTATACTATAAATAGTAGAAAGGTTATTGAGCAAAATGGTTCTTTGGTTATAGAATAACGAACAACTGAAGAAAAAATGATCGACTGTTTCTTCATGATGTCCACACATGCACTGTGTAGTGTCTGATAGAAAATTATTAAACAAATGACTTTTGAGGTTACTACATTCGTTTCGCAGTCGACAAAGGAGAATGTTCTCTTTTCGAGGGCATGTGTAATACCATGGACGCGGAAGGGAGGTGTTTGACATATTCTGAAGTTTACGTTTGAACACAGGAAGAGTCAGAGAATTTGTGACAGAAGCAGGTAGACTGTTCCAGTCGCGAATCGTTGCAGGAAAGAATGAGCCCCGAAATAATTCAGTGCGACACCTATATGGTGTAAACAGATTTGAGTTGCGCATATTATGGGGATTTCGATTAGAAGTAATCGCGGGGAGATGTTCCATGAGTGGCAATGTAGCTGAACCATAAGTACTATATTTTAAATCAATAACAAATAGCGGTTGTGTTCATGAATCCCGTTCGCTTTCATAGTGCTCTAAACATCCATTTTTAGAAAGGAGAAACTCTCAATGCCAATAACCAATGAGAACAACAGGATGCCACCTGTCCAGACCGGTCTTGTGCATCTTCACAAGTCCAGGTAAATCGTGAATGGTTTACCTGAACATTTTTTTGGTGATTCGAGTGAGTTCTTGAGTCGTTGCCTTGAGTCGTGGTCTCAGTCTCGAACATTTCATAGGTTATTTTGAATTTGCATGTCGGTATCCCAAGTCGGTGGTTTTTGCTTTGGCTCTCGATGTCGATTTCAGCCTGACATCAAAGTTATGCCAGCGATGTCACATCTCAAACTGTGCAGTGGATTGGCGTAATGAGCTAGCTGATTCTGTTCACTAATTGGTTTGACTTAGAGGATACCACTTGGTCTATTTTTATCCAGAACTGCCGTGGGCAACTAACCAAGGCAATGTATAGATACTCTAACAAATCGATCGATACACTGACTCCTGAGGAAGGCCTGGTGGGTCACATGCCTCTCACGCTCCACATCTCTAATACGACACGATTTGCGTTTTCTATTCTACTCGTCGTATCGGAAGCTACATCATAACCCTTCCACGTGCGAACTTAACATTGATACGTCAAAGTTAAAATCAAAAAACGAAAAACGGACAAGTCGAGACAATTTTCAATATTTGATTTTCATTTTTGGGCGAAGTAAAACGAAAATTGAAAATTGAATGTCAAATTTCAGTTTTTGATTTTGAGAAACCGAAAACAAAAAACAAAAATTGAAAACGGACGGTCACATTTCAATTTTTGATTTGACAAAGCCAAAAAAAACAAAACGAAAATTGAACTGTGCAATGTTACACGCGCACATTTGTCGTAAATGCAAATGTTGTAAGTTTGGAAAGCTGGAATACGAGAGCGATGCTGAGCTTTCCATCTTTCTACTTGCAATTTTGCGAGATGGAAAGCTCGAACACGGGAGCGAGGTACAGCTTTCCATCTTTCAGCTTTCAACTTTGCGAGACGGAAAGCTCGAACACGGGAGCGATGTTGAGCTTTCCATCTTTTTACTTTCAATTTTGCGAGATGGAAAGCTCGAATACGGGGGCGATGTAGAGCTTTCCATCTTTCTACTTCCAATTTTGCAAGATGAAAAGCTGAATTGTCAAGTGTTACACGGACCGACCACGGCTGGTCTATAAGGGCACATAAAATGCTGTACCTCGCTCCTCTCCTTGGCTAAGACGTTTAACAAGGTAGATATCAGGCTGATTAAATGAGCATCTACGCCAATGGATATTGGGCTTGATGCCTTGATATTACCGTGGAATATTTGATTAGATATCATTCTCCGTACTAATGTCTCGTTCATAAAATCCGCATCTGTCCCTCTGTGTCCCCCCTATAGAGTGAGGTTGAGGGACCTTAGGCCGACACTGAATGCATGAACGTATACCTTAATTTATGATGCGTCGCGTGTATTTTGTTTTGCTAGTTCTTCTGGACCTTTCCTTGTCATCAGTATAACTTCAAATTCTACAACAAAAACGGATGAAATTCAAATAGTGAGACGAAATTGTATGGCACTGTTCCATCTGTCACTACGTCCGCCATCATTGAATAACCTTGACCATGTATTTGGAGAACCATTAGGCCTATCATTCACCGATTTGTGGTGCCTTTGTGCCGTTCCAATTTACGCTGAGTTTTGTTGTTTGTTTTTGTACCGGTCGCATATTCTTCCTGTAATTGACGCCATGGTGTTGTTTGTCATTGTTCTCGCCAATATCAGCATACAATAGCGCTGTCCTATCGGGGCGACGCCATAATTTTTGGTTCACACGAGACTGACAGCTGTTTGAATATGATAAATGCACAACTGTCATATCAAAATTCACAGGGTGATAAAATAATCACTGCAGGTATATGTCGTTAACTATGACAGGGCTAAAGACGGAGAACGCGGTCTAGCTATTTCCGAACCGATCATACCCATAAAGCTTCTGTGCCCGCTAGGAAGCACACGTCGTGATATGACTGAAATGTAGTTGAAAGTGACGTTAAATCATATTCACTCACTCATTGTAATTCTTTCTACGACCGTCGGTGAGCCTGCCGGCTTTGGTCAGTACCCTGGATCAAATGTACAGCTATTACACAAACTTGCGAGACTGACGAGGGAAGAGCTGTATCCGCCTTCAACATTAGAGATCGACTGTTTGCCGAGATATAGAAAACTTCAGCTTCCACATGAGCATAAACCCAATGAGCAGGTTGCTGTCATCCAGCTTGTTCTCACACCTGATATATGATGTACTACAAGGTTATATTTGTACCTACATGCACTTACATTTTGAATACATATATACATCTTTCGAGTAACGTAAGAAGTCGCCTGTTGACAATCACATTTTTCGACAATTTATTTGTTCATCTTCAGCAGAAATGTGAAAAGCACAGTACAACATAATATATATATTACGTATACAGCCAAGAAATTACAAAGGCGAGTAGAGATGGTTTTGCTATTAAAACATTTTAGACAAAAAACATATATGAGTCTACATCTTCATACACAAGGTATTAATTAAAATATAAATGGCATAACTGAAGAATGTGCTAAACAGCATTGTCAAATTCTGTATTTCTCCTAAAGTAATTATTGCAATATTTTGTTCACGCCTTTGTCGCTATCACTTAAACTTGAATTTCCATGGAATCAATTTCAATATTGAGTTTAAATGGATAATATCGTATTACAGAATGAATATTGAACAATACACCTCGACTGGTCGCGTGGGCTGACGCGAAGATACAGGTGAAGTGTTCACATAAACCGAAGAGATACAGAGGTACTAATACAACATGCGTTTCATTATTTAAATGTTCCCCATATTACCTCGCATCACCATAATACACCAAACGTTATGCACCGCAGTGGAAACCTCTACGCCGCGGTGGAAACCTTTACACTGCAATGTAAAGGTTTCCACCGCGGCATTTTATTTGGTTTTCCGTGAATAAATAATAAAGGTATTTATGACAACGTACTAGGGATTACAGAAATCTAAAGAAATTATATCATAAACGAGAATCTGTTTGTAGAAAATAGGCGGAAATGGAGAAAATCCTTAAAAAAATCAAAAAAAGGTAATACAAAATGTAAAAGAAAAAACTATTTAAAAAAATCGATGTTCCCTATGGGCCACATGATGATGCTGGACCTCGTTAGCCTCACTGGCTAAAGCGTTGAAAAAGGTAGGTATCAAGTTGATTAAATGATCATCTACGCCAATGGATATCGGGCGTGATGCCTTGATATTGCCGTGGAATATTTGATTAGCTATCATTCTCCATACTATGGTCTCGCTCATAGAAAATCCGCATCTGTCCCTCGGTGCCACCCTCGTTAAGCGAAATTGAGGGTAATAAGACCGACACTGAATGTATCAGCGTGTCCCGTCAGTCAGGATGCTTCACGTGTATTTTGTTTTGCTTAGTTCTGCCTGTCCTTATCCTCCGTATAACTTCGGATTCCAGACACAAAAGCGGATGACATTCAAATTGTCAGAAGAAATACCATGGAACCGTTTCATACTCCATGTATTTGAAGAACAAGTAGGCCTATCATTCACCGATTTGTGGTGCCGTTGTGCCGTTTCAAATTACACTTAACTTCGTTGTTTGTTTCTGAACCGGAAGCATATTCTTGTATGTAATTGACGTCAAGTGTCGTTTATCATTGTACCCGCCAATATCGACAAAACAGCGCTGTCATATCACTTGTATAACATCATATACAATGTTTTGTTTACATCTTTGTCTCTATCACTTAAACTTGAATATCTTTGTATTACTTCCACGGTTTACAATTTCAATGTTCAGTTTAAATGGATAACATATCGTATTGCAGAATGAACATTGAACAGTACACCTCGACTGGTCACGTGGACACGAAGATACATGCAACGTGTTTGCATAAACAGAAGAGCTGCAGAGGTACTAAAACAACATACTTTTCATTATTTAAATCTTCCCCATATTACCTCACATCACTTTATATTGCTGCTACTTATTAAGCTCTGTATTTCTGTATGGTCCACAAACAATCAAACCTCCAGGTTTATCTGAAATTGCCTTATTGAATAATTAAATGTGTTTTTTTTTCCATGTAGACATATGCTGTGACCAGGTGCGGAATGTGTTGATAATTGATGTAGTTATGTATAGAGAGTGTTATTTTCGGTGACCAGAACAACCATTCCAATATGTGAAAGTAACTTTAGACGAGATGAATTTATCAGGGCCTATCTATAATCAGATTCCAATGTCTTTATGCTGGGTTTCACCGCCGTTATATGGTTTCTTTTCATTTTTTGTCAATCATCTTCCTTGTATTGGTATAGATGCTGAATCAATTGTGCTGCCCCAGACAGAGGATTCCGTCACTACATAGTTTGACTGCATCGACGCCCGCCCTTCCATGACTGAACACACAAATCTACGACAAACTTTCTCTAGAGAATTTGAGAGCTGGCGCTGTTTAACACATTTGCATAATCCTATATGGGATCGTGCTAGAATTAAAAAAAAAATCGGCCATATGGGATTCTCAGAGAGTCGCGTTGAACTATTTTTTCAGTCTTATGAAAAAAATATCTAATCTTTGAATTGGTCGAAATTACAAACAGCAAATCTTTAAATAATTTGCCAGTTGGATAACTTGCTTCAAATAAATCGTTAGTCAGACAGAATTAAAGATAGATGTATTAAAATATACCCAGCACTTAGATTTTCTCACGGCGGTGTACCGTATTCTTTCCCATCCATTAATTAAAGAGTAGTTTATAAGCTACTGTAAAAACACTGCAACATATTTTATTCTTTCCATGGGTCAATTAATCTCCCTCTAGTCTTATAATCATTGCTGACACTAATAGGTAATCTGTGCTATTGTTCTTGCTAAACACGGAAGACGTTTGCACCAGGATATGAAAAATGAAAGTTTGTCAAAATATATTAAGAGAAAAAATATCAAATAGAATCCTTTTATTTTACGTATAAATAGCATAAGTAATACATTTTTTAAGGATTATTCGTGCAAGTAGCTTCTACTCGGTGACCGAAAACAATAGAACGGATGTTTGTCACTATGGACGAATTATTTCATCTCGTATTGCATCCTAAGTACCAGTCAATTCCAAGCACATCCTAATTATCACACAAGCCCAGCACAATTTATGATTGATTGTGTTTACAATGATATTTTTCATAGATTTATAATAAAAACGTCGTCTGCATTTTTCTTTCTTCGAGATAAAAGATTTCATACTTGGTATATTGTCTCATATAGTCGCATGCAGAAACGATGCCAATATACATTCTCTCTCACGTAGAGATATACCTGAAGAACAGTTATCGTGTATAACTTCTCCGTTATAAAATCAAGCGATGATTGGAATGTTCTATCTGTCGATTCTAACGACTTCGTCATTGCTATCCCCAGGAAATATTTTTCCAGCCTCTACAATCATCGGCCACTCTTATGGTACACACAAATACAGAATGACCATTGGATCTTTTGAAAAGAAAGTTGCTTAATTAAACGATCACCCGTACACCATACATCGGTGCTGAAAGGTTTTGAAAATACGATCGTCTAAATGGTGATGTAGATTAATAAATTAACGATGCAAAGAGGAACAAATTATTTTTGTGTTCCAAGGGCGTGAATATTTCTGATGACTATGTTAAAGTGATCGTAAACCCTCAACTAAAGTTTCCATCAAATGAAAGCCCATTGCAAACTGTGTGTGAAAATATTTATTGTTATTTTTTACGATTTTATTACACAGAGTAAACTGCAAATAAAGCATGGTATTCTATGGTTGTCTGTTGCAATCGTCCAGTGACGTCACATTGCTTTGATACATATATTTCAAACTTTGTATGCATTTTCCAATGCTTGATTCAAGCTTAAGGTGTACATACTTTGCGTTTCAACACAGACTCAATGTTCCAATGTGTATGTTTCACTAACATCGGGGAAATTAAATGCAAGATTCAAATTGACTTGACACTTTTGAGTTACCATCTCCCAGAGCTTGGTGAAACATGCACGTTGGAACAGTGATTCTGTGTTGAAACTCAAAGTATACACACCTTAAGCTTGAATCAAGCATTGGAAAATGCATAAAAAGTTTAAAATATACGTATTAAGACAGTGTGACGTCACTGGACCTAAATTTGATTGCAACAGACCACCATAGAGTACCATGCTTTATTTGCAGTTTACTCTGTGTAATAAAATCGTAAAAAAATTACAATAAATATTTTCCTACACTGTTTGCAATGGTCTTTCATTTGATGGAAACTTTACTTGAGGGTTTACGATCGCTTTAAACGTTATTTCTTCATCCAAACAGGTAAACAGGTATACCACGGATATCAGGTTGTTTGTCACAATGACTTCGAATTAAAATTTAACATTAGAATAATTGCTTTATAATCGACGTCCACATTGCTCAATAAAGAGAAGATATCGAGTTCCAATGTGCCATTTGAGAACGTTTTAGCAGCTTCTATAACTCAATGATACCTCGTCATTATTGTAAGTTTGTCTCGCAGTGAGTAGTGAAATAAACTAATAATAACTGTCAATATTTACCGTAATGACACATCAATCAATCACGCTGAGCAGCCATTCTCTTCTGACGACACACGCGACGCTTCGATTTGATTGGTTCAGAGCAATATTAGGTGGAGAGTGCCAGGCAATATGTCGTCTCATCGTTTAACAATGAGTTGTCATAAAATAATACAATCCATGAATACTCTAAGCTCTCATCTGTCAAACGAATAGAAGATATTTGCTGAAATGATAGAAACGCAGAAGCTAATTGGCCATGCTTGGTATAAATACGCATGAGAACTTATTCTGATATCACTTTATCTGTATGCAGCTCAACTATAAGATTTACCTGAGATATATTGGACATACGGTACTCTGAACATGTTTGACATAGACTTTAACGACAGTTTCAGCTCTTCGACGCCCTCGATTGATTTAGACGAACACAGTATATCTGACTTCTCTGATAGTAAGCACACATTTTCTGTTATCCCATATGTTTCTTTTAATAAGGACATTCGGAAAAAAAAACATTTTTCTGATTGTTTAATATGTTTTGCAGTGTGAGACAATGGTGCTGTTCTTCAAAATATGGGGGAGGGGGAGGCGGGGTAATACCTAAGTTGCAGGTAATTCTAGAACACACATACACAATTTGTTGAATAATACCCAAGTTTTAATATGATATATTTATTCCCTTTTTAGCGTCATTCCCATGTTCCAGAAGGTCAGAACTGAGTCACATGGCTACTTCTACAGATCCTGAAGACGATAAAGCAAATAATTTGGCCAAATTTGAAGCTGTGAATGGGGCAGCAGACAGCATGATCTTCAAGAACACTACCGCCCTCTGTGATGAACTTCGATTTATTACGGAGATGCCCGAAATGTGTGACGTCAAATGTCTAGTCGGAAAGGATAAGGTGCCGGTATACGGAGTGAAAGCCATCTTGGCAACGAGAAGCAGGTGAATAAAATTTCCATATATTGGCATGAAATTGTGCTCAATTAATAACAATCCATTATTGTATGAAATGACAATCTACAAGACTCACTGCGAAAGAGCATGAAAATGGGAACCTTCTTATTTTAAAGCAATTCATATTTTAACTTGGAACAGTCAACATTTGAAGATATAAATCGCATAATTCCAGTTGTTTTTTGATTTTTTTTTGTCTCCTAGGGATTCAATATTCTTAATTCTCTTTTTCGCTAGGGCGTTCTTTAATTTGATCCTGTCGCAAGAAAGGACTGATATTCAAGAAATGAGAACACAGAAGAAGAAACGCAATCTGTTTACAAAATTACGAAGATTAGCCAAACAGAAGAAAAACCGTGATGTTCCTTTATCCGACAACAGATCGTCGGAACATCTGACCATCGACATAGCGATGTTTGATCCGGACACATTCCGACGGGTGATTATCTACCTTCATAGTGGAAACATCAGCGTCAATGTCCACTCTGTTATTGGTGAGTTTACCTTCATAGCGAGAACATCAGCGTCGAGTTGGCATTCCACCCCTGTTTAACCCCCCCGTCCCCACCCCTTGTGGGTTCGGTGAAGAGTATAGGGCGTAGTGAAAATGCTTATTTACGAACAGGTCATGTCAAATGACACACTCATCTCTGTATATGTGACAGTTCAAAATGTACACTCAGTCTACACAATAACTAAGTTACAAAGTCGAGAATAATACAACATATCATGACTGCTCTCAATGTGAAAGGATTTGATGGTTGAAAGTTATCAAACTTACTAAGCCACTTTTAATGGACAAAATATGTTGGAAAACCGGGCCCACTATTACCCAAACTTAATGAATATGTGGATTTGGTCTCCTCTCTCTCTGATTTCTGACTCATAATGCAAGTTTTGGCCATTACTATAGCTGATCAGCTATCGAAATATACTATATAAGAAAACATTGTTTCAATCTTCGGTCGTACATGTACGTCTGCATTTTTGACACTAGTAATGATAAGACAGGTATATTTCACGTATTCATATTTTGATGATATCTTTCTTGATTACAGGTGTGATGATCATCGCGGATACCTACGGCCTAGAAGATCTACGATCAGCCTGTTTGGAGTTCGCCTGTAGATTCATTAATTTGACGACCGTTCTTCAGTATTCTACCTTCAAGTCGACCAAAATCATTGTAATGAAGGTAAACATTCGTTCTATTCATAATGATTCATTCATTTTTCAAGCAAACACAAACTGAAAGAAAAGAACGTATGTAATTATGAATACGAAAAAGAATATCTTTTTAAACTTACAATCTGACATCCCATCGATAGTAAAACCTATGTTTTTCTGCATATAAACATAGAATGATATACCCAGAATGTTTCGGCGCGCCTGGCGAGTCTATCGCTAGAAGCTTGAAACGCCTATATCGCGGTCCCCAGATTAAGAAAATTGTGAGAAAATAGAAGGATTAACCATAGAATTATATTGTTCTGACACACGCTCATGATTATCTCATATTTTTATTTCTAGATTTTCGATTTTATTTGCGAGAATGCGGAATGCCTCCTACGCCTGCCAATATTTGGAAATGTATCCAAGGAAATCGCCATCTTGATTTTAGCCAGACCTGATCTGCGAGCCACAGAAGAGACAAAGTGGGACGCCACTCTGAACTGGAGCAGACGACACTGCAGGGCTGGAGATTTTCAGCTTTTACGAGACACGCTGAACTTATTTACGCCGAGAATCAACTTTTGTGATATTTCTTTGTCGAAATTGACGCAAGAAATCCGTCCATTGTCAATCCTACCAGATGCCGTCATAGACCGGGCGGTTGCGTTTAATTCTCGGGCTCGACATCTGATTGGCCAGGAAAGAACACCGTTTGTCACAAAACACCAACATTTGGCCAGATATTCTTCAGTCGAGTCTATAGCATCAGTCAATTCAAACGTGTCTCTGGTTGGAGGGTATTTCTCAAAAGGATGTCAATCTACAGACAGTGGCATAAGTGTTTGTTCTTCCGAAAACAGTTCTCTGCTCTCCAATATTTGGTGATGCGTCTAGAAGACTTCCAACATTTCTCAATAGTTTATCGATACCTAATTTTGGTATAAATAATTTTACAAAGTGCGAAGATTTGTTGTTTAAGTGACAATGTCGATGAGTGCATGTGGTTGCTTAACCTGGTTAAGATTGGATGGTTTTGGCGATAACTCGGCCGACCAACTCTGTTAATATACACGATAAAAGGCAACAGTGCTATGATTTATCTGCCTTTATTCTATCCGGACATCTTACATCCCATAACGGTGGCGATGTTGGCACAACCACATAGCGGATATCTTCACATAGTTTTATACTCGCCATACGATTGTTATTGTTACATTTTTATCATTTATTTTCGTTATTGAATAAAACAAAGAATATACTTTCAATCATCTCTCTCGTTTTTTAATTGTTAAGATTTGTAAACTAGCATGCATGTGTGGTAAATACAGTTTTGTGTGTTGGTGGTACTGAACCTGCAGTTGTGCGTAATACCGAGAAATAAATGAATAATCCAAATTACGAGCTCATCTTGCTGTACCTCTGATGGCTTGTATTTGGCAAACATATCAACCGGAATGCTGTTTGCTCTTTTTTAAGTTCATACCGGTATCGCATGAAAGTAAATATCACAGCTAACTGTGGATAATTGCGGTCAAGATATTGCGAGGTCAGATATGTCTAATCGTTAAAACAACTATCACAACAGAGCCAATGTTTGACTCTACATTGGAAAAATATTGCAGTGGCCACCTATATTGGTGATATGCTGCAGTGAGTTGAGTGAATCGAACAAACTGTTTAAGTTTAAATTCAGACATCATAGGTTTACGTTTCCAGCTGAAAATAGTCGAGAAAATAATAACAAATAAGTGGTCGGGAATAGACCGAGGGCCTTTAAGAGACACCAATGAGACGACCACCTTGCATCTTGGATAGTTCAAGGGGTGAAGGAATAAAGGAACCCATGAAGGTCGATCCGCCGCCTCGAATTCAAGAGCCGATGGAGATTGATCCCGGTGTCGAATGGGAGAAGTAAGAGCTACGAGCTCCATTATCCTGGATTGCCCGAAGACGTTTAGGTTACACCGAACGAAGATTGAACTTTCTGAATGGCGATTTCTGATTGGATAAGAGCAGCCGAGAATACATCTAACAGGCAAGAATAAATATGACAGATGCGGCCCCAAATGGGGGCTTCTGATTGGACAAGAGCATACCTGAATAATAGACATACCCAACGCGGCTGCCGCAGCGTGGGTATGATGTACTGGAGTGGATAATAAAATGATTGGATTGTCATCCTTGTTATCGCTGTTGTACTCTCACCGGTCTACGTCATGGCCTCAAGGCGTTATGTTAAGGCGTTAATGCGTAACGACAGCTGTTGACGGGCGTCACCGCATTTCGATGAATTCGATTGAATATCTGAAAAATCAGTTTCAGGACTGATTCACCAGGGCGTTGGATCGTTAAGCTTTCCGTTGGCAAACGTTGCTACAAGATGGCACCTCACCCGACGCATTCTGACCAAGGATGGTCAATCTCTAGCCCAAACACCTTCCTTCACATCCCCAAAATGCCCACGTTGGCTACTACTCCTACTGATGACATGGACATCTCTCCACTCGTGGTTTACATCCCGTAAGCTTCAAGATGACACCTCACACGACGCGTTTGGATCACGGATGGTCCCTCTCTACCCCAAACACCTTCCTTCAAAATGCCCACTTTTGCTACTACGACCAAACTGCGCATGCGCAGAATGATGAAAGCGGACTAGACACCAGTCCAATCCGACGCCTCTCCAAGAGAACTTCAAATAAGGCTTCATACTGGCCAATCTGACCAGTGTGGGTCCATTTCGACCTCAAAACGTTCATTAAAAATATTCTTTTTTCTACTGCGCATACGCAGACAGACGATTTCCCCACCTGGCAATCATCCAGTTCAAAGCTTCCTGGCGAGACCTTCACAGTGATATATCCCTCGACCCGATCGGACCATTGTAGGTCCACCTCTGGCCCGAAACGTCCCCTCCCTTGCTCTTTTTCCAAAATTCCCTGTCTTCGCATACACAGAATGACGTCAGCTCCACCCCACACCATCCAGTTGGACGCTACCCCACGAATGTTTCACGATGACACCTTATACGGCTCAATCGGACCACTAGGGGTCCACCGCGACCTCAAAACGTCCCTTCCCATTCCCATTTGTCTATTGCGCTTGCGCATAATGACGTCAGTTTCACGTTACACCCATGCAGTCGGATACCCCTTCACAAGGGTGCTTCACACTGATACCTCCCATGACTCAATCGGACCACTAGGTCCCACCTCGATCCCAACACGTTCACCCCAGCGATACTTGCCCTCCCCTTTCTCTACTACTTATCAATTGCGCAGGCACATATTACTACCAGCCTGACTCTACTGGGCAAGAGAGAATATTATAGATATGACATCAAATCACGGATTTTGATTGGACAGGAGCAGCCGTCGATGCCTCTGTTAGAGAGTTAAGATAGGCGTAAAGGTGCGGGGATTCTCCTCCTCTTGCTTGCATGTAATGCTATGCAATTATCTCGACCCAAAACATTCACCCCAGTACTTTTTCCCGACAATTCTCGGTCGGCACATGTGTTATATCGTCTATAAAACACGCCCCTCTCGTCCCCACATCCCCATTCCTACTGTTGCAGGGCCATGACGGAGACCCATCTCTATGCGACTCTCATTTTACAGCATGCAACCGTGGCTAATTCACTCACGGGTTACCGAGCAGTGGTTAGATCCATGTTTGCAGATGGCGACGACGGCGTGGGGCGACGCCAGATCCTAAAATAGTTCACAGAAGCGGTCCTCGACAGAGTCGACTCGATGGAGAGGTGTCCTATCACTCACCACTGCTGAGCTATGACAGCCATCCTTGATGACCGGGCTATGCAGCGCTCATGCCGGAACCAGCGACGGCTCGTTGGCCCAACAAATTGACCCTGGCGCTGTAGCAATGAGAGTACTGTCTTACAGCGACAGAAATGAACGCTTCTTCACAGCCTCCATCTCTTCCGAATGCGAGACGACTAACTTAGCTCAATGTGCACACACCCGTACGCACGCACGCACGCACGCACGCACGCACACACACGCACACGCCCGCATACACACGCACCACAGGTAACTCTACCAGGTAGCCGGCTGGAAAAATGTCCTTATATCCTCCGAACGCGCACCATTGTACCCCTCATATAGCCGCTTTAGTTACTACTCGTACTGATGACGTCACAGACGACGTGGACATCCTTCAAGTCGTGGTCTACACACCGAGAGCTTCACTATGATTCCCTACACGGCCTAATAGGTCCAAGAATGGTCCATCTCCACCCCAAACACCTTCCTTCACCTCCCCAAAACGCACACTTTGGCTACTACTCCTATTGACGAGGTCACCATTGGCGTCACAGATGACGTGGACATCCATCAAGTTGTGGTCTACACACTGAGAGCTTCACTTTGGTGCCCCACACGACGCATTCGGAACACGGAAGGTCAATCTCTACCCCAAACACCTTCCTTCGCACCCCCAAAATGTTCACTTTGGCCATTACTCGTACTGATGACGTCACCAATGACGTCACAAATGACATGGACATGTCTGAAGTCGTGGTCTACACCACGTGAGCTTCAAGATGACACCCCACACGACGCATTCGGACCGCGGATGGTCATCTCTACCCCAAATGAACCCTTCAAATGCCTGCTTTCTATACTACGGTTAGACTGCGCAAGCAAAGAATGATAAAACCGGACTAGACATCAGTACAATCCGAAGCTACCCCAAGAGAACTTTTAAAAAAGGCCATCTCGACGTCAAATACACTTTTTCTACTGCGCATGCGCAGATATACGCTATTCCCACCCCACACCCATCCAGTTGGACGCTTCACCACAAGAGCTTCACTCATACCTCCCACAACCCAAATCGGACCACTAGTGGCTCATACTGACCCCGAAACGTCCCTTCCCATGCCCTTTTCCCACAATTCCCTGTCTGCACATGCGCGGAATGACGTCAGTTCCAGTCCACGCCGATCCAGTCAGATGCTTCCTCACGAGTGCTTCACACTGATGCCTCACTCGCCCAAATCGGCCCACGAGGGGTCCACCTCGGCCCCGAAACGTCAATTCCACTATACTTTTTCTACTGAGCATGCGCGGAATGACGTCAGTTCCACGTCATACTCATCCAGTCGGATGCTCCCTCACGAGGACATCACACTGATACCTCACTCGACCCAATCGGACCACTAGGGTCCCACCTAGACCGCAAAACAACCACCCCAACCCTACTTGCCCAGTGCGCATGCGCACAGTGACTTCTTCAAGAAATTCCAACCAATGGCTTCACGACCCCTGTCGTCGTGTTTTACGTGGTGAGACGAAAAAAACAAGATCACACAACCCATACCGCAAATGAGCATGTGTGGGATTTCCATTAGGTTGAATATTGTCCACTCAGCATTGATTAATATAAAACTGGAAGTCACTGGGATCTTCTATGTAGGGGGAGGTGATCACTCTTGTTCACGTGACCGGACGTCACCGGAAGTGACAGTTGACTCGGATGTGACATTTGACCTTTGACCTGGATGTGACCTTTGACCAGATGTGACGTCATAGTGACGTCACTCCGCGATCAGCCTCACTTTTTGAGCCTCAAATATGGTAAGGAATAAAGGTTCTTCCAAATACGTATCAGGCTGATTAAATTAGCATCTAGGGCAGTTCATATCGGACTTGATGCCTTGATATTACCATGGTATGTTCGATTAATACATGTATCATTCTCTGTACTAATGTCTCGCTCATAAAAATCCGCACCTGCTCCTTGGTGCCCCCCCCCCCCCTCCCCGCCCCCCCGAGTTTGAGGGATGTAAGACCGACAGGGAATGCATGAACGGTATGCCGTAAGTCAGGATGCTTCGCGTGTATTTTGTTTTGTGTAGTTCTTCTGGACCTTTCCTTATCCCCAGTATAACTTCAAATTCTACACAAATGCGGATGAAATTTAAATTTTCAGACGACATTTCAAGGAACCGTCCGTCCGCCATTATTGAATAACCTTGACCATGTACTTGGAGAACCAGTTGGCCTATCATTCACCTTGTGGTGCCGTTGTACCGTTCTAAATTACGCTGAGCTTTGTTGTTTGTTTTTGTACCTATATTCTTGTATGTAATTTACGTCATAGTGTTGTTTTTCATTATTCTCGCGAATATCGGCATAAAACACCACCTTCATATCGAGGCGACGCCATTTTGGTTCGCACGAGATTGACAGCTGTTTGAGTATGATGAGAGTACAACTGTCATACCAGACTTCCCGGGGCGATAAAATAATCACTGCGGGTATGCAATGTCCTTAACCCTGATAGGGCTAAAGACGGAGAACATGTTTGGTTATTCCCGGCCCGACCATACCCCAAAAAACTTCTGTGTTCGCTCTGTAATTCCAAAGTTCTACGATCGTCGGCGAGCCTGCCGGCTTTTGTCAGTATTCTGAATTATATTGCGAGATTTGCAAGATTTACAAATTGCGAGAACAGAAACAATGAACTTGGAGTGTTACAGATTCATGACGTCATATCGAGTAATGAGACTGACGAGGGCAGAGTTGTACCCGCCCCCCAAATTCAAGAGATCAATTATTTACCGAGATATAAAATACTCCAGCTTCCGCCTGCGCATAAACCCAGTGCCTGCATATCTATATCAAGCTGTACTGTGCTTCTTACATTTCTGTTGAAGATGAACAAATAAATTGACGAAAAATATGTAATTGTCAACATGCGACTTCCCAACCCTATCTGGCCTGGGCTTTTTGGGACCTGTCCAGGCCTGGGGGGGGGGGGGGCGCCCCTTGAGCTAGGGGGTTTTCTTACCCCTTGAGCTAAGGGGCTGAAACTTATCACACTATACCCTTGGGTCAAGCTCTACCAGAAAATGTAAAAAAATCCAAGATGGCCGCTTTGATGATGTCACAATGACGTCATTTTCATTCCGATTTTTTTATTTTTGCAATTTCTCCCCACAAACTGCATGAAAAATTAGCAAATATTAATGTGATATGAAATAAAATAGTTTTGCCCACTTTTCTTCGCGGAAAAGCAGAAATTTTGAAGAAATATGACAAAAACATCACTTTTCTGATACCCCATGTGGCCGCCATCTTGAATTTACCCATGATCGTCTGCTCGGGGGGTTATGCGAATAGGCTTAAAATGACCCCAATAAGATAAACTATAAAGAGTTTTAACTCTCCATTTTTTGCCGTTCCTGAGATAGTGCAGAAAGTTTGGTAGGGGGGGGCGGGCCATAATGCCCCCCCAGGCCAGGTAGGGTTAAGTTATTCGGGAGATGTATATATGTGTTAGCACCAGTATTCAGCATGTATGTATGTACAAATATAACCTTGTATTACATCATCTATCAGGTCTTGGAACAACCTGGATGATAGCAACCTACTGGTGGGAGGGGGATTTGGTTTAATGTCACACTCAAGGTTGTTTCACTCATATGGTGACAGTCAGTTTGAATGGTGGAGGAAGCCGGAGTACCCGGAGAGAACCACGGTCCATCGGCAAGTATCTGACAAACTATCACACGTGCACCAGCTGGGCTCGAACCCGTGCCTGTTCAGTGATGGGAGGCTAGCGATCACCTGCGAACCGCCTTAGACCACTCGGCCACAGAGGGCTCTTATATTTTCAGACTCAGGAAAGGACAAAGGCGAACAGAGATGGCTTTGCTATTCCAAATTTTAGAAAAAAAACACATTATGGTGGGAGTCTATATCTTCATACACAAGGTATTAACTAAAAATATAAATGGCATAACAGAAGAATGTGGTAAACAGCATTGCCAATTTCAGTAATTCTCGTGAAATAATTAGTACAAAGTTTTGTTCACGCCTTTGTCTCCATCACTTAAACTTGAATATTTTTGTACAATTTCTATTGTAAAAATTTCAATATTCAGTTTAAATGGATAACATATCGTATTGCAATATTGAACATTACACCTCGACTGGTCCCGTGGGCTGACGCGAAGATATATGTAAAGTGCTCGTATAAATAGAAGAGCTACAGAGGTACTAAAACAACATAATTTCCATTATTTAAATGTTTCCCATATTACCTCGCATCACCATAACACACCCACCCCTCCCCATCCACTAACACACTATGGGGTTTCACACAGGGGATTTGTTTGCATGTTTACTTTATATTGCTGCTACTTATTAAGCTATATGGCTTTGGCATATCTATGTGGGCCACAAACAATCAAATCTCGAGGTTTTTCTGCAATTGCCTTATTGAATAATTAAATCCTCGTCGTTTTTTTTCATAAAGACATATGTTGTGGCCAGGTGTGAAATGTGCTTATACTTGACATAGTTATATGTAAGCCTAAAGGGAATGCTATTTTCGGTGAAGAGAACAATCATTCCAATGTGTGACAGTAAGACCAGATGAAAATTTATTGTTTAGTTTGACGAAATGAAATCCCACCATTGAAATGAGCGAAATTACCTTTTCCCCAAACAGGAAATCTTTAAATAATTTGTCAGTTGGATAACTTACTCGAAAAGAATCGTTAGCCAGACAGAATTAAAGATTGATATATTAAAATATATTCAGCACTTAGAATTTCTCACGGCGGTGTACCGTATTCTTTCGAATCCATTAATTCAGGAGTAGTTTTTAAGCTACTGTAAAAACATTGCAACCTGTTTTATTCTTTCCATGATTCGATTAATCTCGGTCCAGTCTTATAGTCATTGCTGACACTAATTGGTAATCTGTGCTATTGTCCTTGCCAATCACGGAAGACATTTGAACCAGGATATGGAAAACGGAAGTTTATTAAAATATATTAAGAGAAAAAATATTAAATAAAATCCTTTTATTTTATGTATAAATAGCATAATTAATACATTTTTCAACGATTATTCGCGCAAGTAACCTCTACTTCATACACAAGACCGGAATTGCTCGGTGACAGAAAATAATATAACGGATGATACTCCATTAAGTATCACTAAGGACGAATTAGATCATCTCATATTACATCCTAAGTATCAGTCAATTTCAAGCACATCCTAATTATCACTCAAGCCCAACATAATTCATGATTGCTTGTGTTCACAATGATATTTTTCATATATTTACAAAACAAATCGTCTGCATTTTTCTTTCTTTCTTCGAGATAAAAGAGTTCATACTTATTGCATTGTCTCATTTAGTCGCATGCAGAAGCGTTGCCGATATACTAGAACAATAGTTATCGTGGATAGCAAATTATCCGTTACAAAATCAAACGATGATTGAGATGTTCTATCTGCCGAATCCAATGAATTTGTCGTAGAAAAGTTGCTATCCTCGGGAAATATTTTTCCGGCCTCTAAAATCATCGGCCACTCTTATGGTACATACAAATACAGAATGGCCATTGGATCTTTTGAAAAGAATGTTGGTTAATTAAACGACCACACAAACAGCATACTTTGGTGCTGAAAGGTTTTGAAAACACGAGTGTCTAAAGGGTGATGTAGATTAATGAACTGACGGCGAAAAGACGAAACAAAATTGTCATGTTCCAGGGGTGTTTCTGATGACCGTGGCTAGATTAAACGCTATTTCTTCACCCAAACAGGGAAACAGGTATGCCACGGATATAAGGTTGTTTGTCACAATGACTTCGAATTACAATTTGATATTATAATAATTGTTTTATAATCGGCGTCCATATTGATCAATACAGAGAAGATATCGAATTCCAATGTGCCATTTGAGAACGTTTTAGCAGCTTCTATAACTCAATAATACCTCGTCATAATTGTAAGTCTGTCTCGCTGTGAGTAGTAAAATAAACTAATAATAACTGTCAATATTTACAGTAATGACACATCAATCAATCACACTGAGCAGCCATTGTCTCTTCTGACGACACGCGCGGCGCTCCGATTTGATTGGTTCAGAGCAATATTAGGCGGAGAGTGCCAGGCAATATGTCGTCTCATCGTTGAACAATGACTTGTCATAAAATAATACAATCCTTGAATACCCTAAGCTCTCATCTGTCAAACGAGTAGAAGATATTTGCTGAAATGATAGAAACGCATAAGCTAAGTGGTCATGCTTGGTATAAATGCGCATGAGAACTTATTCTGATATCACTTTATCGGTACGCAGCTCAAACTATAAGATTTACCTGAGATATATTGGGCATACTCTGAACATGTTTGACATAGACTTTAACGACAGTGTCAGCTCTTCGACGTCCTCTATTGATTTGGACGAACACAGTATATCTGACATCTGTAATAGTAAGTAAACATTTTTCTGATTGTTCAATATGTTTTGCAGTGTGAGACAATGGAACAGTTCTTCAAAATATGGGTGGGGGGGGGGGGGGGAGATAATAACTAAGCTACTGGTAACTCAAGAATACACTTACACAATTGTGTGGAATGATACCCATGTTTTATGAGATATTCATTCCCTTTTCAGCCTCACCCCGATGTTCCAGAAGGTCAAAACTGAGTCACATTGCTAACGCTACAGATCCCGAAGACGATAAAGCAAATAATTTTTTCAACTTTGAAGCAGAGATTGAGGCAGCAGACTGTATGATCTTCAAGAACACTAGCGCCCTCTGTGATGATCTTCGATTTATTACGGAGATGCCCGATATGTGTGACGTCAAATGTCTAGTCGGAAAGGATAAGGTGCCGGTATACGGAGTGAAAGCCATGTTGGCAACGAGAAGCAGGTAAATAGAAGTTCCATATATTGACATGAAATTGTGCTTAATTAATAACAATCCATTATTGTATGGAATGACAATGTACAAGACACACTGCGAAAGAGCATGAAAGTGGAAACTTTTTATTTCAAAGCAATTCATATTTTAACTTGGAACAATCAAGATGTGAAGATAAACATCGCATAATTCCAGTTGTTTTTGTTTTGTTTTGTGTTTTGTCTCCGAGGGATTCAATATTCGTAATTCTCTTTTTCGCTAGGGCGTTCTTTAATCTCATCCTATCACAAGAAAGGACTGATATTCAAGAAATGAGAGCGCAGAAGAAGAAACGCCATCTGTTTACAAAATTGCGAAGATTAACCAAACAGAAGAAAGACCGTGATGTTCCTTTAACCGACAACAGATCGTCCGAACATCTCACCATCGACATAGAGATGTTTGATCCGGACACATTCCGACGGGTGATTATCTACCTTCATAGTGGAAACATCAGCGTCAATGTCCACTCTGTTATTGGTAAGTCTACCTTCATAGCGGGAACATCAGCTTCGAGTTGGCATTCCAACTAATCCCCCACCCGGCCACCCCATTGTAGAACGGTGAAGAGTATAGGGCGTAGTGAAAATGCTTATTTACGAACAGGTCATGTCAAATGACACACTCGTCACTGTATATGTGACAGTTCAAAATGTACACTCAGTCTACACGATAACTAAGTTTACAAAGTTGAGATTAATACAACATATCATGACTGCTCTCACTGTGAAAGGATTTGATTGTTGAAAGTTACCAAATTTACTAAGCGACTTTAATGGACAAAATATGTTGGTCAAGATGACGAAAACCGGGCCCTCTATTACCCAAACTTAATGAATATGTGGATTTGGTCTCCTCTCTCTCTGATTTCTGACTCACAATGCAAGCTTTGGTCATTACTATAGCTGATCAGCTATCGAAATATACTATATAAGGAAACATTGTTTCACTCTTCGGTCGTACATGTACGTCTGCATTTTTGACATTAGTAATGTTAAGACAGGTATATTTCACGTATTGATATTTTGATTATATCTTTATTGATTACAGGTGTGATGATCATCGCGGAGACCTACGGTCTGGAAAATCTAAGTTCAGCCTGTTTTGAGTTCGCCTGTAGATTTATTAATTTGACGACCGTTCTTCAGTTATTCACGTCAACTCGGCAGTATTCTAACTTCAAGTCGACCAAACTCATTGTAATCAAGGTAAACATTGGTTCTTTTCATAATGATTCATTCATTTTTTAAACAGACACAAACCGAAAGAAAAGAACGTATGTAATTATGAAAACGAAGAAGAATATCTTTTACAATTTACAATCTGACATCCCATCGATAGTAAAACCTGTGTTTTCCTGTATATACACACAGAAAGAGATACCCAAAATGTTTCGGCACGCCCGGCGAGTCTATCGCTAGAAGCTTGGAACTCTTATATCGTGGTCCCCAGATTAAGGCTATTGTGAGAACACAGAAGGATTAACCATTGAATTATACTGTTCTGACACATGCTCATGATTATCTCATTTTTTTTATTTCTAGATTTTCGATTTTATCTGCGAGAATGCGGAATGCCTCCTACGTCTGCTAATATTTAGAAATGTATCCAAGGAAATAGCCATCTTGATTTTAGCCAGACCTGATCTGCGAGCCACAGAGGAGACAAAGTGGGACGCCGCTCTCAACTGGAGCAAACGACACTGCAGGGCTGGGGATTCACGGCTTTTACGAGATACGCTGAACTTATTTACGCCGAGAATCAACTTTTGTGATATCCCTTTGTCGAAATTAACGCAAGAAATCCGTCCATTGTCAGTCCTACCAGATGACGTCATAGACCGCGCGGTTGAATTTAAATCCCGAGCTCGACATCTGATTGGCCTGGAACGAAAACCGTTTGTCACAAAACACCATCATGTGACCAGATATCCGTCAATCGAATCTATAACATCAGTCAATTCAAACGAGTCTCTGGTTGGAGGATATTTATCACAAGGATTTCAATCTACCGACAGTGGTCTAAGTGTTTGTTCTGCCGAAAACAGTTCTCTGCTCTCCAATATTTGGTGATGCCATCTCGAACACGTCCAACATTTCTCAACAGTTTATCGATGCCTAACTTTGGTAAAACAATTTTACAGGTGCCAAGATGTGTTGTTTATGTAACAATGTCGGTGTGTGTATGCGATTACTAACCCTGATGACGTTTGACACTGCCCAACAGAGATTGGATGGTTTCGATGCCAATTCGGTCAACCGAATCTGTCGATATCCACGATAAAAGGCAACAGTGCTATAATTTAACTGCCTTTATTCTATCCGGTCATGTAATATCTGGTGGTAGTCACATAGCCGATATCTTCACATAGTTTTATACTCGCCATATGATTGTTATTGTTACATTTTTTGTTTGTTTTTCACTGTTGAATAAAGCAAAGAAAATACTTTCATTTATCTCTTTCGCTCTGTTTTGTAAACTAGCATGTCCCTGGTAGATACAATTTTGTGTGATGATGGTATTGATTCTGCGGTTGTGTTAAACACCGAGATGAAATGGAAAATTCAAATTAGAAGCTCATCGTTTTGTAACCCAGGTGACTTATATTTGACAAACATAGCAACCGGAATGCTGGGTTCTCAAGTGAGTGAGTGAATAGAATTTAACGTCGCTTTCAACAATATTTCAGCTATATCACGACGAGCCAACTAAGCACCACCCAGCCCAGTTGTGTTCCTGCTACTTCAAAGAAGAAATCTTTGAAGCAGCATGGAACCAGACACCCTCCATCCACCCTATAAAACACTGAGGACAGCGCACAAGACACGGACAGGACGCTTACATGGTGCAATAATAACAAGTGATATTACAGTGCTAGACATCACAATATCAAGTTCCTGTTGCTTCTCAGCAAAATGCATTGAAGCAACAGGAACCTGAACCCACCCAACCACCCGCTGGGTTCTCAATTATAGTTCATATCGGTATCATATGAAAGTGAATATCACAGCTATATACATGATATAGTGATAAGTGTGTTTGGGGGTCCCGTATGTCTAATCGTTGAAAATATCAGGTCTCATGACAGGTCCCAAATAGCTCAGACCAGATAGGTTTAAGCTGTCATTCTTGTTCTCACAGAAACATATACATCTAATTTCTCAATGTAACACCGATACGCTCCTTTAACCCTACCTGGCCTGGTGGGGGGGCCATTATGGCCCCCCCTACCAAACTTTCTGCACTATCTCCGGAACGGCAAAAAATGGAGAGCTGAAACTCCGTGACTTTATCATTTGTCTTATTGGGGTCATTTTGAGCCTATTTTCTTAACCCCCCGAGCAGAGGATCATGGGTAAATTCAAGATGGCGGCCACGTGGTGTACCAGAAAAGTGATTTTTTGTCATATTTCTTCAAAATTTCTGCTTTTCCGCAATGAAAAGTGGGCAAAAGCTATTTTATTTCATATCACATTAATATTTGCTAATTTTTCATGCAGTTTTTGTGGAGAAATTGCAAAAATAAAAAATTCGGAAAATCTGACCGAAAAATCGACCAAAAAATGCCGTTTTTCAAAATGGCGTCACTGTGACGTCATCAAAGCGGCCATCTTGGATTTTTTTACATTTTCTGGTAGAGCTTGACCCAAGGGTATAGTGTAATAAGTTTCAGCTAGCTCAGGGGTAAGAAAAATAATTATGGGGGCCATTTCGGCCCCCCCAGGCCTGGACAGGTCCCAAAAAGCCCAGGCCAGATAGGGTTAATGAGCCAGTCCCTCTCAAGTCCCTTATCTTCCCACTCTCCAGCAGAAGTCCTTCATACATTAAGGGTCATTTATATTGGGATACCGTTGTTATAACAACAGTGAGGTCATCCTGAATAAAAGTCTCTATATCTTGAAATTAACAGCGACCAGAAAATTTACACACATATTATTCAAATTGATGCAATATTGATTCAAGTCTACACTGCAAAAAGTGGTTACATGTTTAACGTTTCATTTTGAGATGGGTAACATGTGAGATGCTTCATAATGCTACATGTTTCACCCTGTTTTCCCATGAAAACATGTCTCAAAGACGTGAGAATACAGCTATTTGATGGTTGCGACATGTTTCAATCGCGTTGCCGTTTCACTATAATGACCCGAATAGCTGTTTGAAACATCAAAGCCGAAACACGTACAACCGAGTCGCAAAAGCGACATGTCTCAAGGAACACAGTATAAAAGACGGATAATGTTATCTGGTGCATGGAAGTACTGGCTTCCAAAAAAAATTTCTCGTCTTTAGCGATCCTGAATATATTTGTCGATATTGAGAATATACAGACCGACTAATTTAACTGAATTACTTGCATCGTAATATAACTCTTCCAGGCCTAGGGTATTTGACTATTTTTGGCCTGCCAAGGCTTCGGAAGAGACGCCTCCTCCCCACTAAATATTTGTTCACTCCTTGATTCTGAAAGCCCCCAAAATATATCTTGGGGTCCGCTCTGCTGCAAAAAAAAAAAAAAAACAATCCTTGAACATTTTGTTTATTTGTGCCAGGTTCTCCGAAGTAAACTACATAGTACATTAGGGAAGAATTATCTGATGTGAAATAAAATAGCTCATGCACTCTTTTATCAAAACAAAAAAAATAAAACTCGAAGAAAACGGTTAAAACACAACATTTCTGGTCCCCCACATGATCGCCACTTTAAATTTGCCAATGATTCATACCAAAAAAATACAAAGCATGTGTCGCTATAAAAAATGAGTGACATTGATGGGGCATCATTGAGGGCTCGCGTTGGAAGAAACAACAACTGTGTTCTTTGTGTGACCAGATCTACATCCAGTATTTTAAATGTGTGTAGCGCATCAGAATATTTTCTGGACAATACGATTGCTCTATATACGATTCGGCCACTGACACCAAATGACACCAAACCATGCAGGCATCTTCACATTTCAAGTTGAATACTACACTAATGTTTCGTCATTTACCTTGACCTATTGAATAGAGTGAATTGGTAAAAACTAAGAAACGCACGTGATGTCATATAGCCAATCAACATAGGAGCTTGCCAACACAGTGCAGCGAGGATTTTCTTTGATGTCAGCCTGTGACATTTCCAAATATGGCAAGTGGTGGTTGTATTGATGTTAATTTCTTTCGAATAGTCAATCAAAATTGAATTTTAAAGAGGTCATAAGATGCACTCCTCCTAATGTGGATCACGGAATATTTATAGAGCTATGACATCATCAAACTCATATTCTGATCAGATATTGTGTTTATATGTTCAGCCAAGGCAACACGTGTGGTGTTCGACTTGGATATGCGAAGATGAAACCAGGAGGAGAGATTATTTTTTATCTTTATGAAAATATTGAATATTGTTTGTGTGTAAAACAATTTTCCTCCTTCCTCCCTGACTGTGACCACTGTTGCGACAACTCGAGACGAGTCCAGGACTCCGTTATCTTATTAATCATCTGCGATCCGTATTCCATTTCCCGAAACGGAATGGAATTTCAACGATTCGGAGATATTTACCGCGAGCAGATGAATGAATGATTTTCAAGTTACAGACATTCATGTATCTAAGTCAGCAAGTATGGTCAAGATCTGTATGCAAGTTAGTACCCCCTGTTGAGAGCTGCTTCCTGTGTGCTGGATTAGGCTGTGTCATGTCAACAGACCGATGTGGCAACTTGAGTAAATTATTATCTGAATGTAAATATACCATGATTTGGTGCAAATCTGTGATCTAGTTCACCAAAACATGAGCACATTATTGTCATGAACAATCTGCACGCCATGATAAATGGGTTCACATCAGGAATTATGATGTATCGAACATATATCTGTCTGGAATGATCACATTGATTGTTAACCTGAGGAGCAAGCTTGTCTATTGTATATGTTCCTGTCTGTAGCCTGTCGTTATTGTTGGTTTACACCCGAGTTGGACTTCCATCGAAGATAAGAGAATAAAAACTGATGCAAGCTTAATTTAATAAACGATTCGTGTATTTCTGTTTCTTTTACAGGCGATCTGGCGATCTGATGAAACATGTAATGAGAGATAGACTATTCTGAATCACTTCCAAGTTTGAGACATGTTCGGACACGTTTCGGTTGCGACATGTCTCAAAAGTTGGGACAAAGTCATGTTTGGGCTTAGACGTTTCATTTTGAAACATGTAGTCGGCCGTAACATGTTTCAGATTGACAGATATACATACAACACATGTTTCACTCTGCAGTGTGTCACATGTTTCAAACGGACACATGTTTGACGACGACATGTCCATATTGAGACATGATTAACACATATGAGGATGACACGTGTTTCAAATTGAAACATGAAGCCGTTTCCAAATGAAATATGTATGTACTCACATGTCCCAAAAGTTGGGACAAAATCATGTTTCATTTTGAGACGTTAAACATGTCGCCAATTTTGACAGTGTAGTGATTATATGTGATAAAACACATTTCGAAACATGTTTTAACTTTGCAAATTTCGGTGAACAAACTTTCTCCAGAAGGTTATCGTAACGAAACATAATGAACTCGGTTGGTCATCTGTTTGGAACAATTTCCAAAATAGCAATTTTTGTAAAAAAAAATATGATGGATCATATCAGCTTGGCATACCTCATAGTGGCATAGTTAATACCGCTTTTAATATACGGTATTTTCTTTATTCTTTAGGATTTGCATATACTCGAGAAATAATAAGCAAAATGTGTTAATTCCAGATGGATGATAGTTTATTGCGATGAAATAGCCGCCGGGCTAATGCCCATTGACAGCATTGACGCAGCACTCAATAAATTAGCACTTATTATACGTCTTCATTCCAACATTTTCAAATTGATCGACACCATGAATCTTTCTTCAAAACTTATCGTAACATAATCACGTTCTCAAAAGGTCACACAAATCCGCTGTCAGAAGATTCTGGAACCATGACGACGCTGACAACTTTCTATGTATATATCAGAAGCGAGCCAGAGTAGTAATTTTCTGTGTTATGTGACTCAACGTCAGTTTCGTCTAAGGATTCATTCTCAGAACCAATCGAATGGTTGGATTCCGTCTGGCATTAAATCACACTAATGATGACGTCATCAGATAAGATGGAGAGTGGCAGAATTTCTCAATTCAACTTGGATACCGGGATATTACAGAAGTCTATTCTCGGAATAAAATGGTTGGTCGTACTTCTGAAGATACTGATTTCCTGTGCATGATAGTGTCGTCTGCTCCATTGAAGAGCGGCGTTCCATGCTATCTCGTCTTTAGACTGAATATCAGGCATCATTAGAATCAATATGGCGGCTGACTTTGGAAGATGTTAAGACTCGGGAGATTCAAAGACATCTTGCGCGTTCTCATCAATGACACCTAAAGCCTATAAGAAAAGCTGAAACATGAGCAGTTATCCCAAATGTTGGCATTATCTCATTGGCGGTATTATAGATGCGGATTTAAAGGGAAAGAATCTACGAGGTCCGTTATTCAGTATATAGCTACAGGACAATTTTATCGTCACACACATTAGGAAGAACATTTTGTCTTTGGAAGTCACAGAGGAAGAACATCAATCTTTGAAACATTGTTTTCGCCTGAATAGCACATAAATATATATATATTTTTTATATCATACCGGTGTTTTTTTATTATTATTCCTACACAGCCTGAACAAAAGGTGCTGATCCGTCAGTAGTATAGAAAGCTGATTTGACCGCTTTGATACCGGTCACAGAGGACACGTATGTTCCACTCACTACTCGGTAATACAAAATGTAAAAGAAAAAAACTATTGAAAAAATCGATGTTTCCTATGGGCCACCGTATTATGCTGGACCTCGTTACTGTCCTTGGCTAAAGCGTTGAACAAGGTAGGTATCAGTCTGATTAAATGAGCATCTAGGTTAATGGATATCGGGTTTTATGCCTTGATATTACCGTGGAATATTTGATTATCTCGCATTCCCCATACAATGGTCTCTCTCATAGAAAGTCCTCATCTGTGCTGAAAATAGAGGTAACATGTTTAACGTTTCATTTTGAGATTGGTAACATGTTAGATGTTTCATAATGCTACATGTTTCAACCTATTTTTCCACAAAAGCATGTAACAACAGGCGTAGACGTAACAATGTAACTTTTTGAGGGTTGTGACACGCGTTACCGTCTCACTACAACGGCCCGAAAAGCTTTCAGAAACATCAACGCTAAAACACGTACAACCGAACTGCAAGACGACATGTGTCAAGAATAGCGGAGCTCAAAAGGGATAGTGCTGGCTGATGCATGGAATTAGATACCAGGTCGTCTTCACACAGTTCTAACCGTATCTCGGAAGTGCATTGCAACAGAGAGCTTTATTCATTTGCGAACAAAGGTATGATTACCACTGGCTTCCAGATATTTATTTCTGGTCTTTAGCGACCCGGAAGATATATGTCAGTATTATGGATCAATAGACTGATTATAGGGTATTTGAGGTCCACCCCTCTACTTTCAAATATGTCTTTGCTCATTGAGATAGAGGTCTGAAACTTCTAACAACATAAGCTCAACGAACAAGTGTGAAAAAAAGTTAATAAATTTGCAAGATGGCTGCTTTGAAGATTTCATATTTACGACATATTCCAAATATGCATTTTTACCCGATTTTTCGGTAAGATTTCTCCAGGCCAACTTTTGACTCTGCACTGGAAACCTACATAGCCGACATTTTCAATTTAAGAGTATTCGCCCTTAAAATATGGGCATATTACGACACACCAAATGTTGCCAGAAAACAAGTGACACTTAGGGGGCACTAATGAGAGCAACAACTGTGTTATCCGTATGATAAAAGCCACATCCAGTATTTTGAATTGTGAATGTGTAGCGCATCAGGAGATTTTTTGAACACAGCCAATAGGAGTGAGTGAGTGAATAGAATTTAACGTCGCTTTCAACAATATTTCAGCTATATCACGACGAATCAACTAAGCACCACCCAATGCGATTGCTTATGTCATTACAGCCTTGGACGAGATTCGGCCTTGGTGGCACATTTAAACCAGAAGGAGACAGAAGGGACATTATTTTTCATACGTATGGGAATATTGAATAGTGTTTGGTGTCAATAATGTTTCTATCTCATCTCACAATGTGATCACTGTTGAAAAACTCGAGACGAATCCAGCCCTCCAGCCCTGATATTAATAATCATCTGCGATTCGTATTCCATATCCCAAAATAGAATGGAATTTCAGCCGCCCCCGAACAAAAATAGTTAATCGCGAGTAGCATGTCAGGAAAAACAACTCAGGTAATCATTCAGCAATTCCATATTTGTAGGCCTAAGTAATGTAGTACCCATGTTCAGAAATGTGTTCAGTGTGCCGGAGTAGACCTGGGATACAGTATGGGATAATACCTTATCACATATTAGACAATGTCGAGACCACTATGGCAAGTTTAGTAAATTATCATTTAATTGTGACTCAGTTATGTAAATGAATCAAACCTTAAACATGCTTCTTTAAGAAAAAAAAGTTAAAATTTCTTATTTTTTCTTGGGAGTCACGCAAGGATTTTTTTCTTAATCAATGCTGCTTCATTTTTTAAACGAGAAACATATTATTTCTCAATCAAGAAGCATATTATTTCTCAAATAAGAAAATATTAATTACAATGTCTAATTCCAAAAAAAAAATTCAGGCTCTCACTTTTTTCTTACTTTCTTGGTTTTTCTTTATAAATAAGCTGAAATCTCAAATAAGAGAACCTAAGAAATTAAGAAAAACTGAGAAAAATAGCAAGAGCGAGACCAGAATTTTTCCCCCAATTAAGATCCCCTGTCTTAAACAAGAATAGCTTGAAAATTGAGCAATATATTGGGGATGAATGATATTTCAGATACCAGTAATCCGCTAGTATGTGTTCAAGGATTCACACATGTAGCTAGAGGTTTGTATTGCTGATAATGAGCCCTTAACTCGTTGTCCCATAGAGGGTTCCTACCATTGCCCCATAAAGAGGCCATTTGATGCCCATTCCTTTCCTTAATGACACCATTTGACATCTCAAACAAATTAATAAATTCATTAGTTTAACTCGTTAACAATTATGTCAAGCACTATTAAATATGTTGAATGATTTATCCTTTTCCATGTGAAGGTAAAAAATATACCTGTAACTCCACAAAATTGTTTTGTATATGAGAGTTTACAGGTGAGCATTCTATAAGGGTAAGGGCAGCCCAGCATCCATTCTGTGGTTCAGAAAGCGGTGTCGCATGATGTCATTATGGGGTAAAGAGTTAAAAAAATAGCTTTCCTAAGATAAATTAAATTTCACCTGGAAATATGTTGAAAATAAAAAAAATTCTTATTATATTTTTTTGCGAAAAGATGGTACCCGAAGTTGGTCAGGAAATATAGTGAGTGACCAGACTCAATTTTGCATGAAAACGGACAAGATTTTTGTGTTTATGGATCTTATGGTGTTACTGCATCCATGTGATATCAGTTCATCAGGGAGTTGCTGGATATTACTTATTTGTATTATATGGTGGTGATCGATGTTTTCTTCAACCAAGAGGAGCATTATTCAGATCTGGATTATGATCTATTTTATTCGTGTTTGAAACTGGACATTTCTTGGTTAAGAAACATGCACAATTCTTAATCGAGTTAATCTGTCTTGAACATGAAAAAAATCATTTGATGTATTTTTTTAAGTTCCGAAAAAGATATCCCATGATTTGTGACCTAGATTTTGTGACCTAGGTTAATTGATCCATCATGGCTGAAAGCATTTATTTTATTTTATCTACTGATTCATGCAATTGACTATGCATACGCATAGGCCATGCTACGCTGTATCATCAACAACAACATCCAGTCAAAGATAAATTTCAAATGATTTGTAATCTATTTGAAAGATATCTTAAAATTAGAACATGCTACCATCTCTATAAGATGAAGCGTACCTTGTACCATGAGAACCCATCATGAAGGACTATCTATCCAAGGAAACATCAAACTTACATCACTTTTACAAGAGATCACTATAATTATATTCTCCCGCCAATTTCAGTTACTAAAGAGTTCTTATATCTTTGAAGAAGGGGCAGTAACTCTTTCAAAGCAAGACAAAAGTCTCAATCAAGAAAACTTAGCTTAAATGGGCGGGTTTATTCTTTCAACTAATATATGTATGTATATATATATATATGTATTTTTTGTATGTATGTATGTTCATTTCTCACAAACCTGCCTGCGCTATGTTGTTTTATATTTGTATGGAGAGCGTTTATCTAAGTTGTCAGAACTTGTTACCCCATCCTTTTACCATTTTGAAGGTAATAAAATATGTTTAAACTACATCTGGGTTTCAGATGTACCAATCATGCATCTGTTTTAAAAAATTTAAATCATTAATAGGTTTAACCTGGTTGGTTCATGCATGCTCCTGGGTTTAACTTCCATCGAATATAAGAGAATACTTTATGCATGCTGATTTTTTTTATGAATATTTCATTTATTTCAGTACCGGTATCTTTCTGTCGGGAAAGGGGTTAAAATACAGGTACAATTATAACGATAAAATAATGGCAGTCTCTTGAAGCACGTAATGGGATGTAGACTGTTTCGAAACACCTTCAAGTTTGAGACACGTACAGATCCGTTTCACTTGTGAAATGTCTCAAATGTTGGGACAAAGTCATGTTTGGGCTTAGGCGTTTCATTTTGAAACATGTAGTCGGCTCTAAGATGTTTCAGCTTGAGACATGTATACAAAACGCAGGACGTCACATTTTTCAAACGAATACATGTACGTGCTTACTGAAGACATGTCTCATATTGAGTCATTATTAACTCATGTGAAAAAGACGCGTGTTTCAATTTGAAACATGAAGCCGTTTTAATATGAAACATATACGTAATCACATGTCCCAAAAGTTGGGACAACATCATGTTTCATTTTGTGATGTTAAACATGTCACCAATTATTACAGTGCATTAACTTGAGAACTGTTCATCGGAATCTCCTCAAATTTAGCATGCACATATCATGCCGGGAGATGTTGCGTGGGATTGCCTTTCTCTCACTTGTACTTACAGGTTGCCACCCCTGGTGGCGGATGGGGAAACTAATGACGTCATTTGGCAGAGCTTGTCTCACGTAGTTTATGTACCAAGTTTCAAGGTAATATTCGATCGGGAAAGGGGTTAAAATAGCCAGTTAGTTATTCGATTCTGCAGTTAGCGATTAAGAACAGCGCCCCCTGGCGTCAGATTAGGAAACTAAAGATGTCATCTGGTAGAGCATGCCCTACATAGTTGACGTACCAAGTATCAAGTTGAAATTCTGTCGGGAAAGGGGTTAGAATACAGGTACAATTATATCGATAAAATAATGACTGGTATAGCGAAATGCTAACTGCCGACCAACTTCACGAAGGTGACAAAGTCATGTTTGGGCTTAGACGCTTCATCTTGAAACATGTAGTCGGCTCTAACACGTTTCAGATTGAGACATCTTTACACAACACATGTTTCAGAATGCAGGCCGTCACAAGTTTCAAACGAACAAATGCTTGATGAAGACATGTCTCATATTGAGACATCATTAACTCATGTAAAAATGACACGTGTTTCAATTTGAAACATGAAGCCGTTTTAATATAAAACATATACGCACTCACATGCCCCAAAAGTTGAGACAAAGTCATGTTTTATTTTGAGACGTTAAACATGTCGCCAATTATTACAGTGCCCCTCTGTGCCCCTCTCTTTCAGCGAGATTGTGTGTAATAAGACCGACACTGAATGTATCAACGTGTCCCGTTAGTCAGGATGCTTCACGTGTGTTTTGTTTTGCTTAGTTCTACCTGTCCTTATCCTCCGTATAACTTCGAATTCAAGACACAAAAGCGGATAACAGTCACATTGTCAGAGGAAATTCCATGGAACCGTTCCATACTCCATGTATTTGGAGAAGCAGTAGGCCTATCATTCACCGATTTGTGATGCCGTTGTGCCGTTCCAAATTACACTGAGCTTCGTTGTTTGTTTCTGTACCGGTAGCATATTCTTGTGTGTAATTGACGTCATAGTGTCGTTTATCATTGTTCCCGCCAATATCGACAAACAACAACGCTGTCATATCAGTTGTACATCAACATCATGTACAATGTTTTCTTCACACCTTTGTCTCTATCACATAAACTTGATTATTTCTACACCCAGAAGATTCTAGGCAATCAATTGGTCCACAGCGGTCACGTGCCGTTGGAAAAAAAACACATATCAAACTGCACTGACTTATCCAGATGACGGCAGTTTGCAATGCAAACAAACTTGGCTGCTCGATGCTGGTTTGTTCTTCCAGCGATAGAATGAGAAATAAAGAATATGTCGGTTATCAACTTCGTAAATCTGACAGATAATATGTCCGACTGTTTCTGGTATACCTGAAAAAGGTACTGTGCTGTGACTGTGAGTAGAGACTGATGGATTTAGACAGTTCACGAAAGCTGCCTGTCGCTTGACTTCGCTTTGACGATCGCGCCTATACAATGTGGATGGCACCAGTCCACTATTAATTCCGTTACTTGTTATGTATTAGCGTTAAAAATCGGCAAAAATCCAGAAAATTCACAACGCATAAATCCATCTGGCATGTCAATATTTACCTTGTGGGAAATTACCAGTGGAAGTCTTAAAAGATGTTGACCATGGACATTTCAAATTCCCGCCACTGACAGCTGATTGGTGCTACAGAATGCCATTCAATTTGTAAACAGGGAGCCTTCTCACCCTTCACTGATCATGTCTCCATCCACCATGCTTTTCCCAAAGTGGCCCAAATCAACACCGGGAAGTACAGTTTCAAGCCTCATCTGCAAGTTGAAATATCAGATGTATCAGAAATGTTGAAAAATCGCAGCTCATAAAATCCATAAAGATCTGCTCTCAAATTTCTAACAATGTAGGTCGTGTGTACTGACCCGGAAGTGATTAATTGTAGACTGATGCCGGATACTGTGAGAGTTTACACCCTATATTCGCGCTTATTCTAAGTTACACTGTAAGAATTGGCGACATGTTTAACGTCTCAAAATGAAACATGAATTTGTCCCAACTTTTGGGACATGTTTGTACGTACATATTTCATTTTGAAACGGCTTCATGTTTCAATTTGAAACACGTGTCATCCTCATGTGTGTTAATGATGTCTCAATATCAGACATGTCGTCGTTAAACACGTGTCCGTTTGAAACATGTGACATCCTGCACAGTGAAACATGTGTTGTCTCAATCTGAAACATGTTACGGTCGACTACATGTTTCAAAATGAAACGTCTAAGCCCAAACATGACTTTGTCCCAACTTTTGAGACATGTCGCAAGCGAAACGGGTCCGAACATGTCTCAAACTTGGAAGTGTTTCAAAATAGTCTATCTCCCATTACATGTTTCATCAGATCGCCAGATCGCCTGTGAAAGAAACAAAAATACACGAAACATTTATTAATTTCAACTTGCATCAGTTTTTATTCTCTTATCTTCGATGAAATTCAAACTCAGGTATGAACCAACAATAACCATAGGTTACAGGCAGGAACATATATAACAGACCAGCTTGATCCGCAGGTTAACAATGAATATGATAATTCCAGACAGATACAAGTTCGGTACATCATAATTCCTGATGTGAACCAATTTATCATAGCGTGCAAATTGTCCATGACAATAATGTGCTGAAGTTTTGGTGAACACCAAATCATACATTTACATTCCGATATTAACCAAAATAATAATTTACTTAAGTTTTCACATCGGTGTGTTGATATGACACAACCTAATCCGGCACACAGGAAGAAGTTCTCAACAGGGGATGCTATATTACATACATATATAGACCATAAGTTGCTAATTTAGATACATGAATGTCTGTAACTTGAAAATGACTTATCTGCTCGCGGTAAATATCCTGCCCAAAGAGTCGTTGAAATTTCATTCAGTTTCGGGGAATGGAATACGGATCGCAGATGATTATTAAATAACGGAGCTTGAGGAAGGAGGAACATTGTTTCACACTCCAACAATATTCAATATTTTCATAAAGATGAAAATAATATCCCCTCTCTTCTCCTGGTTTCATCTTCGATATCCAAGTCGAACACTACACGAGTTGCCTTGGCTGAACATTACACAATATCTGATCAGAATACGACTTTGTTGATGTCATAGCTCTATAAACATTCCGTGATCCATATTAGGAGGAGTGCAATTACCTCTTTAAAATTCAAATTGGATTGGCTATTCTAAAGAAGTTAACATCAATACAACCACCACTTGCCATATTTGGAAATAACACAGATTGGCATCAAAGAAAATCAGTCCTCGCTGCACTGTGTTAGCAAGTTTCTATGTTGATTGGCTATATGATATCACGTGCGTTTCCCGGTTTGAACAGTTTACTCCATTCATTAAGTCAAGGTAAATGACGGAACATTAGTGTAGTATTTAACTTGAAATGTGAAGATGCCTGGTTTGGTGTCATTTGTGTCACACAATGGCCGAATCCCGTGCAATGTTGTAAGCATATATAGGGCAATCCTATTGAATATGTCCAGAAACTTTTCTGACGCGCTACACACATTTGAAATACTGGATGTATAGCTTTGGTCACATAGAGAACACAGTTGTTGTTTCTCCCAACGCGAACTCTCATTGATGTCCCATCAATGTCACTCTTTTTTATAGCAACGCTGCTGTGTATTTTGTTGGTATGAATGTTTAACGAGATTACTCTTAACCCTCCCGAACATGAAGGAGAATCATGCCCTAACCCCCACCAAACTTTCTACGTTATATCTCCGAAACAATAAATTATTAGGAGCTGACACTGCTTGATTTTACAGCGTAATATATTTTAGTCAGTTTGTCCCTATTTGCATACTCCTCTCAGAAAAGGATCATTGATAAATTTAAAGTGGCGGTCATGGGATACCAGAAAAGTGGTGTTTTATCTTTTTCTTCGCGATTTTTTTTTGTGGATAAGAGAGTGCATGAACTATTTTATTTCACATCAGATAATTCTTCCCTAATATACCCTGTAGTTTACTTCGGAGAACGTAGCACAAATAAACAAAATGGAAAATCTGACCGAAAAATCGACTAAAAATTCATATTTAGAATATGACGTAACTGTGAAGTGTTCAAGGATTGGATTTTTTTTTTGCACTTTCTAGCAGAGCGCACCCCAAGATATATTGTGGGGGCTTTTAAACTCAAGAAGTAAAAAAATATTTAGTGGGGAGTCTCTTCCCAGGCCTTGGCAGGGCTCAAACACCCTAGGCCTGGAAGAGTTATATTACGATGCAAATAATTCAATTAAATTGGTCGGTCTGTGTATTCTCAATACCGACAGATATATTCACGATCGCTAAAGACCATAAATAAATTTTTGAAACTAGTGCTTTCATGCACCAGACAGCATTATCTGGCTTTTATACTGTGTTCCTTGAGACATGTCGCCTTTGCCACTTGGTTGTGCGTGTTTCGGCTTTGATGTTTCAAACAGCTATT